>JAAXOA010001541.1:0-15625 GCA_036561885.1 Salina celebensis
AACTTTTGCGCACGCGTCGGAAAGAATATCCCTGGATTCACAGTAAATCTTGAAATAGTATAAAATTATGACAAAACGGGTTATTAAGAAAAATAACTATTTTATTGGCGATAAACAAGAAGTCAAAATTTTCATAAACCCCGGTCCCGGTCACATCGAAGAAGAAATACAACGTCTGGTAAAATTTGGAATTTTTGGATTGGAAAGTTATTATAGCATGAATTGTTTGAATATTTAAAAAGAGAATGGTGCAAGGAGGTTTTACCATATTTATGTACAAAAAATAAAATAAAAATTATGGGTGGCCTAACAGCAGCTTTCTCTTTTAGTACACAGTTAGTTTCTCTCAAGCATTCAAAAAAGCGAAATAAAAATTCGTGTCATTTTGCATGATCATCGTGTCTATTGTCTAGAGAGAAAGCAGAGAAAGTTATTGTCATGAAGTAATTGTAAAAACGAGTGTTGCACTAGAATTGAAAATAATTTAAATGTAAGTCCCACAATCCTGGTAGAGAACGGATACTGGGTGAAAGCGGAGTTTTGTCGGAAAATTCCTTGTTTTGGATATTTGCTTGTGTTTTTTCTAACCAACCAAATTTCAAACAATTTCAAACGAAAATCGCGTGCATTCTAGCACAATAAGAGTGACACGCATCTCTCTGTTGAACTATGAGTTTATTTTAATAAATGTGAAAATATCTTTGGATTTTTAAGGTACATTGGACCAGGATGAAGAAATAGTAGCGATGTTGATGACTCGCACTGTACCACTGCGGTTAAAACAAGTACTTTTTTTTTGTTTACTTTTATCCGGCCAAATTACGCAAATGTCTGGTTCGATTCATTTCAGTCGTTGAGTTTTTTTTTTACCAGATATTTTTTTTTTGTATTAAGCTTCTTGGTAGTGAAAGTAATAAATCTGTCGTATTTTTCCCCCAGTGGATAAAATAGACTGTGTTCTAGTAAAACTCGATACAGTGATAGCACCTTAAACCAGGACCAATTCACCCATCAAAACCTGGGTTTTAACGGTTTCTACAAGATTTGTAAGGATTGTAGTACAATGCGGGTTTTTTAAGTTTACGATTTAAACGTACTTATAAAGAATTCACCAAATAAAACCCAGTTTTAACGAACCCACTTCATACCAGTTGGGCAAGGGTTTTATTGCAATGCGGGTTTTATTAACAATTTACGACTTAAACGAACTTTCATGGGTAACATTGTTTATTTAAAGATTGGCATGATGAAATAACCCCAAAAACAAATTCATTTGCGATAAAAGTTTGTGCTTTTATGGCAAAATTACATTTTAAAAATTTTGTAGCTGTTTAACGTCAAAAAGATTCTGACTTGTGCAGATTATATAATTTAACGTAAGGATGATTAAGGCATATTATTGCCCGAAATAACCACAAAAAAGGCCGCTACCCACCCACTTCGGGGTTTTTTGTGCAAAGAAACCCATAGGTTTAGCCATGCTTGACTCTCAGGGATTTATATATTTTTCTCTTTTATTGAGATGGTTTCATAAATATGTTTAAAATTCTCATGGATAAATGCTTCCACACAGATTTTTGACAATAATGTGACAGAGTTAGACTACATGGATATTCCTGTCTCAGACGGAGAAAGCGAAAATTCAAACAAAAAAACGAATGCATACGGTTAGGGTTGATCCATAAAGTACATTACGTCATTTTTAAAGGGGATTATTTTGTGAACAGCTGGAAAATGAATCTTTCAAACCACGAGGCGTACTTTATGGACGACTCCTTATATTTTTTTTTCAAACGGAACAATGATGAAGAATGTATCCAGAACAGGATAAAAGGTGCGGATGAAATGTTTCTAAAAAGTTTCATGCTTTTATGACTTTTTACGGTAGGAAGATTTTTCCACTGGAGAAATCAGAGAAGAAAAAATCCTTGTTTCATTTAACTGCCACTAAGATTTCAAGTATGGATCAGTTTGCGGATGATTTGTTATGGGATCCGGAGAAAGTTACACAACAATATAAAAAGAAACAAATGGTACATATTAAGCCGGAGCTCTCTTCAAATGGAGGGATGGATTAGTGCGAAAACTCGGATTTTGTGAAAAAACAAGTGTACCAAAGAGAAAAATCCATATCGTCCTACAATTATTCAATTTCAGGAGAAAGTCAGCCAAAAAATGCACACACCTGGCTCCAAAGTTACTAACTAGCTTGGTTTCGATTCCTTACAAAATTTAGAGTCACTCTCAGGTCCAGGCATACCACTCGTCCATTCTTTCAAAGGATAGTCCTTTCTTTCCTACCGAAAATAAGCAAATCAAAGGACGTCATTTCTTTTCAAAGCAAGAAAAAGGTTGTCCTTTTTGTTTTTGTTTTATTTTTTTGTCATTTCTTTAATTTTTATTCTGAAAGTTACCTGTTTTTAGCTAAATTTAATACAAAAACCCCTAATGTCGTCCATTGTTAGCGAAGACTGTCAATAAATTTCCGTAAATTATGAATATTTAATGGTATTTGTTGACGAAAATTTCCCTGAAAGTTCATTAAAAATATGTTTCCTACCTTTCTTTTTTATTTCATTGTCCTTTCCTTGCGTTAAAGACGAATGGCAAGCCTAGTCAGGTGCCAAATTCCCGGCGTGCTCGTATACCGAAACCGAAAGAAATTAGATGTCTGCTAAATTATATTTTATAACTGTTCCAATTAATATCCTATATTTTTTCTAACCTATTCCGTAAATGAAATAAAACCCCGTACTTTCTCTTTCGATACTTTCTCTTTTCTTTCTAGATAAAAGCTAATATATCTGTATTATTAGTTTTTTTTTTCAACGGACGTTTTCTGCAACCAATTCCTTTATTCTTCCACCGATCATACTTTCACTCGCTGTTTTTTTCTCTTTTGTCTTTTCACCGCTGTCTCGGTATGACTTAAACTGACAGAGCGCTTGTTTGGTTGGTGTTTTTTTCTCCCGCTCCTTTCTCTCTTTACACACTTATAAAATATTTCTGACAGTAAAATAACTCCATTCCTCCCGTCTAGATTCACCATCCATTCAGGGTTCGTCCATAAAGTATGTTACGTGAATCCAAAAGCGAGTTATTTTTGAACGGACCGAAAATGCGGGTTCTCATCATCATCAGACGACGGGAAAATGGGTCTCATCCGTCTTTATTTTGGGAAAGAACCACCACAACCGACAGACGAGCCCCAAAGGCTGACAGACGCTAAAGTCTTGCCCGGTGTGACGTACTTTATGGACTATCCCTCAGACCATAGATTTTTTCTCCGAAAACAAAATAACCATGTTTTTTGTTTCTCCCGACATGGCAACAAACACAGCGGATTTTCGTTGTCATATGCCAACCGGATGTTAATAGTAGGAAAAAACAAGGCATTGTCTTTATCCTTTTGAATATACTTTCATTGATCGTCCTCTATTTTTAGCTTTTTACGTCTGCAAACAGTTGCTAAGACTCAATACGTCATATTTTATGATCAAGTAATATATAGCGTGCGAGTAGTGTACAGTAAGTACACAATGCATGTCCCCGATGAGTCAAGCTGAAAAAACAGGCGCTCGACTCACAAATATGGCAGACCCAATCGGGTCCACAATTATTTTGAAATGTCCCGCTTTTCTGTAAATCTTGAAATTCTCCGATTATTAGTGAAAAACAAATCAAAAACCGGTAAAAGAGAATTTTTCAAATAGAGGACACCTGCGTCACCGTCGGACTGTCGTTTGAAAGAAAGGGCGGCTGGCATGTCTACCCTAGATAGATCTTTTGGTGGACGATTTATTCACCAGGCTCACCCTGTCACCTTGATTTAATTGAAGAGGTGAGTAGACGTTTATAGTTTCTACTGTACATCCCGGTTGTATAAAGCCACTTTATTTTTTTCTCGTATTCTTTAATTCCTGTCATTTCGCCATATGGCTTATAATCCAGTGAAAGTGCTTTCTTTTTGACGGTGATTGGTTTGATTTTGAAAAGAAAGTATTTTACTTGAGCAATTGTTATGCATCACTTTCACTCTGCTGCACTTTCTCTCAGACATCCAACTGTCACTACTACTTGCGCCTCAGTAATCAAGATGACACAAAAGATTGCATGAATGACTTTCTCTCCTCGAATAAAACTTTCTTTCGTTATGTAAAACCATTTTAAAAATATATGGTTCTGTTTGGACATAAAACTATAAAGAAAAATGGATAAAAATCATCATAATATATATGTATTTCTACATGGGTTATATTTTTGTTTGGAGAAAGTCATTTTTGTAGGATGACGTCTCTACACACGCTTAAAGACACATTGAATAAAAAGTTAGAGTAAAAACTACATGTATCTTTGGGGTCATCCATAAATTATATCATGTGAATTGAACGGTGGGTTATTATTTTGTGAACTGGCAGAAAAAATGGGAATCCTACAAATAACTTTTCTCTCAATTCCTGTTACCTACTTTAGAACCGTCCCTTTTCTCTGCTCTTTTCTTCCTGGAAGACTCCCAACCCTGTTTTTCTTTCTGTTTCTTCCCATCTCGCAATGTTTACTTAATCTTGTGACTTTCTACAGAAAAAAGACAATGCGGATGAGGTTGACTCAAGAACAATTATGTGGTAAAATTTTCATGTTCAGCCGAGTTGGCAGTGGTTTTGCAGTCATACAACAAAGTAATTTTCGTTTTCCAACAAGAGATCTGTGTGAGGCGGGTTTTCTTTCTATTCACTCCACATTTACACAAGCTCATTTAGGGAAAAACCATTTTCTTTTCTGAGTGAAAGCAACCAAAATTACATGGATATTCTATGTAAGTATAAACTTTCTCTTTGTATTTCCACCGTGAGAGTTAAAAAATATATTCTCCCAAAACCCATAATTATGTGACTTTCTCTTCGAAAAACAAATGGAGAAAGCGGTTTTTTATATATATATATATTATTTTTTTCTCTCGATTGACCTGAAAATGGATGAGAAGTAAAACATAAGTGAGAGTTTTTACTACAAATTCTAAGCAAATCTCAATACAAAATGGCGCCCGAAATAGGCCTGCTATCCGTCCTTTCTTTCAAAGGACAGTCCTTTTATTTCCACTCAAAATAAGTAATGAAAATGGCGTACTTTCCTTTGACCAGGCAGTCCTTTTGTCCTTTCTTTCAGGGTTTTCATTGAAAATTACGTGTTTTTAGCGATGTATGTGTTGGCGTGCGTAAATTGGGCATAGTTAATGGTCATTGTAGGCGAAAATTTTCCTGAGCCCACAATTAAAATATGTTTTTAACGTGTCCTTTCTTTTAAACTCTACTGTCCTTTCTTTGCAAGGACGAATGGCAAGCCTAGCCCGAATGAAACAGTTTAATACGTTTAACGTAATAGCTGAGATATTTTTTTAGGAGACAGTCGTTCAAATTGAAACGTACATATGTTTCTTGTTTTTGTATGTAGTACACCCGGAAACAAAAGAGCTAATGCGCAGAATATGATATGATGAGCAGCCTACGGCTAACTTTATAGACGTCCGCATTTACTGTTATTTTCTACAATATGGAATCTATATAATCTTTTTCTTTGTTATTTATAAATCAGTGTAAGCTCCTTTCTCTTTCCTTCCAAGTGATGATCAATAACGCCAAACGTCCATAAAGTACGTTACGTGAATTTAAAGGTGGGGGACCGTAACACGGTACGTAACAGACCGAAAAAATGGGGGAAAAAGTCTCCAATAGTTAGGCTTACCGTTTGTCTTCCAAGCAGAGAAAGGACTTTGGAGTTAAAATGAAAGGACAGCAAAATAAACAGATTTGGAATGAACTTTCAGGAAAATTTTTGCTAAACATTTTTCATTAGATAAGCCTAGTTTACGGAAATTTATTGATACAATATGCTTAAAAAGACGAAAATCGTTTAGCTAAAATCAGCCCGTGTTTTTTTAAAACCTAAAATAAAGGACGAATGGAATCCCTGGTTAAATGAAAGGACGTTCTTTTATTTGCTTATTTTAAGTGGAAAATAAAGGACTGTCCTAAAGGGCAGATGGCATGCCCACCATTAGTCATCCTCAAGAAGCTAACTCCAGTAGCCTCCAACCTCTGAATTCGCGTAGCATACTTTACAGATCATCCCCAACTTGTCACTCATTTTTCATTTAGAACGAGTTTTTTTGTTTCTCTGGAAAGCAAAAAAAGATAAAAAATATAACAAGGGTATATTTGAGGAGACAAGCTTTCACCAAAGTGAAAGTGCGCTGGTCTTAACACAGCATATCTTTACAGTCAGAAAAACGGTCATTATCTATTTTGGACCAAGCCCAATACCTCTTTGATCTCTGAGATAGGATGTCTCGCAAGTTTCATCCGAGTAGAAGACTACTTTCTCTTTTGAAGAGGCTTAACGATAAAAAAAGAGAAAATATTCTTTCTCTGAGTGTCTGTCTCCAATTATCTCACTACTTATCTAGACAAATAATCATCGCTGTGGTAATTTATTAGGTGAACGTCCAACCAAACGAGAAAAGAATAAGGTCAAAAAATAATCTTGTAACTAGTCCATAAGCGGTGAAACCACATTCCATAAAGTACATCACAAAGAGGTTGAAATTTTCCAGTGATGTTTCCCTTAGCCGTCGGTGAATGGCGGTAAATTGCAAGTTTTTGGGTTGTGCATGCAAACACAGGGGCTGGGTTTTTTATTTCCTTAAACTGGAAAAAGTTTGCGTGACGTACTTTGTTCATGATCCCAATTTCGAGAGTACGAACTAAAATATGAATATTGTTGAATGCTAATTGTTCTTAAGCAGTGAAACATATTCCATAAAGCAGAGGTCGGAGATTTTCCAGTTAGTTTTCCCCAGACTGGAATAAACCGTATTGTCCAACGCGCAAAATATGGCGGCAATTTCAAAAGTCAAAAAATTTAATTCTGATAGGATTGACTCGTTAGAGTAGAAAATTTTGCGTGACATACATTGCCTGTGACCCCAGAGTCATGTACGTGACACAGGCAGAGGTTGGAATACACCAAAGTTTCAGTCACGCTTGAAGACAATTCGAAACCCAAAAATGGCGGTGATTTTAAATTATTTAAGTGCGTGACGCACTTCGTGCATGATCTCTACACAGGAAAAGATACAAAATATGAATGTTGTTGAATGCAAAAGTGAATTCCCACAAGGTCTATTTAAGCTTTCTCTTTTCTATTCAATTTCCAGTATTTTGTTTGTTTGTTTTTTGCTAAACAACTAAATGAAAAGAATTAACAAAAGCCTGATCAAACCAACCAACCATTGCTTCAAATTAATGAGTTGGGGTTTTATAAAAATGGAAAAAATCAGAATAACTCAAAAAAAAATGTCGAAGCAGGCAAAAACTCCTCTGTTTTGTGCTGGATTTGAACATATTTTGTAAAGAGCCAAATGAGTAGGTTTCCATTGGGATTTTTATCAAAGGTGAGCCATCATATTGCTCGGGGGCTATCCATAAATTATGTCACTTTTAATACTTATAAACTTTCCCTTTAACTTCGGTTAAAGGTTTAAAACCAACTATTAAATGTGAAAAACGTTCTGAGAATACGGAAATGAAGAATATTATTGAATATGAGTAGGCTTGCCATTCGTCCTCAACACAAAGGAACGACAGTGCAGTTTAAAATACATTTTAGTAGTGGGGTCAGGAATACTTTCCCCTACAGTCCCCAAAAACTATGTCAAATTTACGCAAATAAACACATAATTTTCGCTTAAAAGAATAATATCGTAATTAAAACATCAGCAGCTAGAAACGCGTAATAGCCCAAAAAAGACTGAAAGAAAGCACAAAAGGATGTCGTTTTCATTTCTTATTTTGAGTGGAAAAGAAAGTACGAATTGTATGCCTCAAGATGGGCCTTATAGAGACCCTCCAAAGGCATCTGCAGGTTCCCTAACATACAACAAAGAACATGACTGTTTCAATTTCAAGTTTCAATTTGACTGCAATGGCTATTTACAAGTTTGCAGCAAACATTATATAATTTTATTTACTCCTGCGTGACTGAATTTGCGTATCGCTTTCATTTCAGAGTATGCATTACGTAAACGTCGAGAAAAAAAGGGATTAGCTCAAAATGATTGGATACTGGATCTTCTTGTCGACTACGTCTGCCAGCACTGCCAGTACTGTTTTTTTTCTCTCTCTCTCTCTCTACTTTCCCCCGTGGCTGTATTGATTGACTCACGTCAAGTATGAAGAAAGTTAGGAGAAAGCAGAGAGAACAACAACAGCAGTCTACACAATAAACCAGAGATATTTCAAGCTTACAAAATAGATCCTATTTTTTTGATACAGGGAATATCATTGAGTCTCAATTTCCTCTGATACTTTCTCTTTGACACTTTCACTGGACTTTTGGGTGAGGTCCAAGCTTAATATTTTTTTCTCTAGTTGACCTGTTTCAAAAAATATCTAGTAATATGTATTAAGCTTATTTACCATGGAAGTCATCCACAAAGTACGTTACGTACATTGAAAAGTGGGTTTTGTTCCGAATGGAACGCAATAATGGGGTTCCGGCCCCGCGTCTAATGAAATGAAACTCACTCCCATACCCGAATTTCTCGGACCGTTCACAAATAACCCACCTTTAAAATACGTAGTTACGTACTTTATGTATAATCCCATCGGACTCGCAAAAAATGACACTTTTTTGAATTATTTATGAAGAGAAATCCACTCCAAAATGACTGCCGAGTAGTCCGACCAGTAATCCTTTTTCGTGTCTAACCCCCACATTCCAATCATTTATCATTTGATCACTTATTTCAAGTAGGTCTTTTATTTTCACCAGTGGAGCCTCTCAACCTGCTCCCCTTGCTTACATTGACCAGATTTTCTCTCCGTTACCAAGAGGGAAAGTTAGAATAAAAATAAGCCATATAAGGTTTTTGCGGTGAAAGCATCGGTTGGTGGTCACTTTTTTGCGTTGATCTGGTTAATCGCTCTAGACAAACTGGAATAGGGATTGATTCTCATTTTTTTTTACTCTGAGAATTACTTTCTCCTTAATGACCTTTCGATCTAAAAAAATATATTGGAGAAAGGTATCTTTATCAGTTGTAATTGTTCACGATTTCCGAGTCGCCTTTATTTTCCCCCCTAAAAAAAATCCCTATCATCATTCTAATTTTCACGGAGAAAGGATAACAAAAAAAAAGAAAGTTTTTCTAGTCTAGTTTTTCTTTTCTTTGGGAAAACTTGGAGATAATTGCAAAAGTGCATCTATGACGGTATAAGAAAGAAAAACAACCCAATTCCTGACTTTCTCTTTTTGCAAGTCACAACTTTCTTTTCCAAATTGATACTCGCTGGGAAAAAAAGAATCTTTGTCATAACAATGCTTGAAACCAACAAGGGGTTCTCTTTTACTTTCTTTTTCCCTTTCACTGCTTTCACCTGCGCAATAAAATGTCGGCAAGAATATGTAAAAAAACAGGATTGGATGCAGATGTTTTTTTCCATTGGACTTAATCGACTTCCGTTGAAAAAAAACTTTCTCAATTGCCACTCATCCAGAATGTAATGGGTGTAGTAGTTACTTTCCCTCAATGCATTCCTGGCTGAGAAGTTGCTACTTGAGTGAATGAATGTGTCACTTTCTCTTTGAGCATTTAATGACAGCAGGCTTTCGACCAGAGGTTTGATTTCTTACAAAATTTCGAGATCTTTTTTCAAATCCTCGATTATTCTCGACTAGGCTTGCCGTACGTACCCAACAGCAGAAAGGACACATTAAAACAATAAATTTGTTTTACATCGCATCCCAATATTGGACCTACATGTGCAAAAACTACGTAAAACAGCTCAAATTAATGGGCGACTTTATCGGCAGTTTAAAATGTCCGAAATACCCTAACTTCCCGCTCCCGGTGTGGCCGTATGGTGGAAGAAATCAAACCCATGCTTTCGGCAGTGTGTTTTCACGCAAGTAGAAATTGTTTTCCCCAGCCACAAATCCAAATCTCCAAACTGTGGTTTACACGTGGAGAAAATAATCTTGAAACTTTCTCTCCTCGACTTTAGTTTTTTCTCTTTGTGATAAAATTGCAAATCTAAAAATAAAAATGTGGCTTTCACCTATCCGAAACGAAAAAAAGCTTTCTTTGAGTGAAACCTGTCATCTCAATACTGGTGTGAATTACCACTAATTTTAATTAACTTTTGATTTTTACCAATTTTTTTCTGTGGATACAATAAGATTTCAGTTGTGCAACTATTTAGGTATCTTCCTATCAATATTCGAAAGGGATGATCCATAAAGCACGTCACTCAGATTTTTCAAAAAAAGGTAGTTTTTATTAATGAACTGTCCAATACCTCAAGTTTTGGATCAGTTCCCAAATATCCCACCTTTCAATTTACGTGACGTGCTTTCTGGACAAGGCCAAATTGAAAATTACCAGAAACCTTATTATTTCCCAAGTTTAGATTACATTCCGGGCAACTTTCATACATTTTTTTCTCTAACCCTAAGAAAAGTCGGAGGCTTTTGTATCGATTTTGTCAAACTTTTGATGTGTTTTGAAGGTATTTTGAGCGAAACTTACTGCAGCACAAAAACCGGGTCTCCCTCTGAAAGCTGGAGAAAAAACCAGATCAGCTCTATTTTCCAGTCCAACATATTCCAAGAATATAGAATCATGCATAAAGTATGTTACTTAAAAACCAGGGCGCTCAGATGTTCTTCAGCTAAAGGATGGACATTTTTCTAATGCAGGAAGGACATGACAAAACGTTAACTATTTTTTGGCCACCCAAAGGAAGGACAGTTCTTTATAAATAAGGACAGATGAGTGCCCTGTTAATGACACATGGATTGTTATGCTACTGCTATGAAATCATTTAAAATTCTCTCCTATCTAAGCTAACTTTTAAAACCTACTTTCCGTGACGGAATTTGTGTACAGTTTTCTAATACATCGGCAAACTTGATGCGGCAAAAAAATATATCGACAGATTTTCTCTGTGTTTGCTACAATAAAAACAAGTTTGCGACAAAAATATATGTCATCTTTGTATCAAACTTAATTAAACACTCTGTTTGCGTTGTCTGCAGTTGCAGATAACTTTCTCTTGATGATCGCACTTTAAAAAATGTCTATTCATAGAAAACAGTTGCGACCTCATCAAAATAACACTTCCTTGTGTAACTTTCACTCTCATGCAGTTGCAGATAACTTTCTCTTGATGATCGCACTTTAAAAAATGTCTATTCATAGAAAACAGTTGCGACCTCATCAAAATAACACTTCCTCGTGTAACTTTCACTCTCGAAAAAACGCACACGTTGTGGGTTCGTGATATATGAAAGCTATAAAAAGCCACCTTTACATGTTTTTTGCTGTGTCAGGGTTCCCATCCTACACAAAGTTCGTAAGGGGTCGTCCATAAAGTACGTCACGTGGTTTTCAAGTTGGATTATTTTTGAACAGCCAGAGAAATAGGGGTATGGGAGTGAGTCTTCGTAAGATTTCGGAGTAGGCTGACCATCCGTCCACACCGCAAATAAGAGTAGTGGGGTTTAAAACAAAGAACGGGCGCCTTCAGAAACACAGTTTGAATTGAAGGCAGTGTTTTACGAAATTGGGCACACAATTGTATTTAAAAATATGCTAATTTTAAGAGAATTCATATAGAATTTCCGTTAGGGAAGAAAATTCTCAGCCTTGTAGACGAAAATCAGCATTTAAAAAACCAAATTCAGTCAAAACGTTGCCATTTTTTGACATAAGGACGTTCTGGGTAATAGAAAGAGCGTCCTTACCTTTGCCTACTTCGGATCGAAAAGAAAAGACTGCTCTTTGGGATAAATTACGGATGGCATGCCCACACCTTGGCTTACCCGGGTCATAAGAATCCACTTGACGTCGACGTACTTTATGGATCACCCTTATCATTTTCCTACAAATCTGACACCACCACCACCTGAAAATCTAAAGCAACAATCAGGCGTTTTTTTCTCCACCATGCACAAAAATAATTCTCGCATAGTAATCATTGTTTTTTGTTGAAAAGAAAAGACTGCTCTTTGGGATAAATTACGGATGGCATGCCCACACCTTGGCTTACCCGGGTCATAAGAATCCACTTGACGTCGACGTACTTTATGGATCACCCTTAACATTTTCCTACAAATCTGACACCACCACCACCTGAAAATCTAAAGCAACAATCAGGCGTTTTTTTCTCCACCATGCACAAAAATAATTCTCGCATAGTAATCATTGTTTTTTGTTGTTTTTTAATTTTGTTTAATTCAATTGACTTTCACTCCAGTTGCCAGTAAATTTGGAGAGAGTATCTGTATCTAAGTAAATTACTCCATACAGACCTACGGAACAGTTTTCCAGTTGGTTTCATACAGTCAAACATGAGGGGTCGTCCATAAAGAATGTGGTGTGGAATGCAGTTTGGGTTATTTGAGAACGGCCCGAAAAATGATTGTAAAGTAGTAAGTCTTCATCAGGTGAAGGGACAGACCTGGTCTAAAGGATCGAGACTCACAGTCGACAGACGAGTACCGCCGTCTGTCAGAGCCACCCCAACGCCGGCTGCCAGGTCTATCCCTCCTGGGCCGTTCATAAATCACCCAAGCTTCACTCCACGTGACGTTCTTTATGAATCATCCCATAGCTGGCAACAAAATACTTGACAAAACATTGATTTCTTTTTTTCACACAGAGATCCAACACAGATCGTACTTTCACTGGATTACACACTGAAAAATATACCAAGAGAAAGTTTTGTATGCAAAAAAAGAGCATGACTTTCATCAAAGTAGTTGTCAGGGCGTCAACTTTCTCTCTCTACAATGGTATAATAATGATCCTATCAAGTTTTATTTTCATATTTGTCAAAAAGACAGTTTTCACTGGTGAAAGCACTATTTTCATTATTCTAATAGCTCCACACACACAAATAAAAAAAAACTGGCCGAGAGAGCTTCCGCACTTAAGCCAAGATAATGTTCAACTTGCGTGCACTACAAGATGTCCATAAAGTACGTCACGGGGGAATTGAAAGGTGGGTTATTTTGCAACAAAGCAAAGCCTGTGGACATAGGAGTGAGGTAGATAAAGGATGTCCTTCCTTTCACCTTAATTTCAAGCCGAAAAACAAATCAGTCCTTTCAGGTCCTCACTCCCACATCCCTATTTTTCTCTCAGCTCACCAAAAACCAATCTTTCAAATCTCGTTACGTGCTTTATGGATGACCCTCCACTGATGGGAGCCGTTCTCCCCGATATGGATCTAAATTGTATATATTTCTTTTGTTTGAAATGGATCCAGCCGTGTTTCCCCACGCCCCACATGGATTTAATTAGCTAATGCTGTTATCAAAAAAACGAGGTCATTACGGCACTTGACATGCAAAATATTTTTTTTAAATGTGTGTTTACAACTCATTCACTTTCTCTCTTGGCTTCCGGTAAAGGCATCTTTTTGGCTTGTTGAAAATATATTTAATAATTATTTGTTTTCAAATACAGCTCCTTCCAGACAAAGAAACTTAAGTGATCCATTAAAGATTTTCATGTGCAGAATGAAACTTTCTCTTGCTTTCTCTCAGGGTCTACTTTCTCCGAAGATCTCGGTGGAGTAAACATTGGTTCCCTCCAGCAATTCTAGATTTTCTTCCAATACGTATTCATCTGGAGTGAAAGTTAAGCCGAGAATGGAAGAGAGTAGAGTGGGTGAAAGCAGAAAAGAAAGACATTTTTGGGTAGGATTTCGTAACAACTTAATTTTTTTTACCAATCGTCTCCCATTTGCTTAACAAACTACTTAAATTTTTGGTAATTGAAGGGAACATTGTTTGGCCAGCAACCAAATCTATTTACGTGTTTTGTTTTTGAGAAAGCTCGGCCCGTAGTGAGCTATCAGTCTTTTTTTATGTTAGTCTCTCATGGATTGGGCAAGAAAAACAGGCTGAATTTTAATGGAGAAAATCGGTTGATTAAGCATATGTCGCAATTCTTGCAATTTATACTTTTGCTTCATTGTAAGGAAGCAGATGTTCAAAATCTTTTGTACCCGGGTCTACCAGTTGCAAAATGAAAAAATGGTAGAAACTCTGGGAAAATTCAGAAAAGATTCTTCGGAAAAAGTTCAAAAACAGATATCTTCCCAATCCTGGCTTCCGGGATTTTAAAAAGTGTAAAAAACCAGGGAAGTTAAAAAAAATAGCTTGGAAAAAATCCTCAAAAACGGAGGAGCCGGCAAAACCAAGGAATTGAACCTACTAAAGCATGGGACCAACATAAATGACGAAATAAATTGAACTTAATTAACAACTGAAGAAGGGATATGTGTTCAAAATCTTTTGTATCGTGACATCCCGGTTTCAACATAAAGAAATTATACAAAAACCGGGAAACGATAGACGAGATTGCTAGGGAAAAAAATCTTCAAAAATTGAAACCAGTAAAACCGGGTTACCCGTTAAAATGTTAGATTTGAAAGGTCTGCAACATATACAATTTTTTTGGAGTTCTACGCCATTGCCTTTGGGACTTGCTCAATATTTTTTATAAAGTCTTTTCCACTGGCGAGTTTTCAACAGGGAACAAAACAATTCGTCTTAGTTTTTTGGGGAAAGTCTACAAACAAAGTCGACTAGGGTTGCGGTTGGATGCCGATTCTGTGGAGAATCCCTGGTGAAAGCTCAACTTGATAGGCATTGAAGCATAGCCGTTGGGAATGGCTAGCAAACATAAGTGTGCAGTTAGCTTAGTTGATACAAAAGCAGAGATGGACAGTCCATCAATGGACACAATCCTTAGTTCTCAGAGGGAAAAACTTTCTTTATTTCATATTTCCGCTGTCTTCAAATAGGATAAGGATTTGTAAAGATAATATTTAAGCCGGGCGGTGTTTCCTGAGAAAAAATTGCAACCAAGGTGTGTCTCTATCCCAGGGAAAGGTGTTTTTGGAGTTTTTCCATGAATAAACCGTGGAAAAAGGGTGTAAATGGTACCAAACCTATTTATTAGCCATCCTCATCTAATCATTAAACCAAATATATTTATTAACCCATTCTTCCATTCCATTCGATTATTCCATTCCAGCCCATTCTTTTTTACTTTTGGCAAAGTTTTTGAATTGTCTTCATTTTTTGTATTTTTGGAAGAATTTTTGAATTTACTCTGTTTGTGTTTCCGGCAGAATTTTTAATTTTCTCCATTTTGTTTGTATTTTTGGTGGAATTGTGGATTTTCTCTACTTTACGCTTTTTCCAATGACCAGCATTTTTTCCAATTTTGAACCTACTTTATTACGTTATTTTTACCACCTCGATTTTTTACAAGCTCACACCCTGGTTGCACAGATTTTGTAACCCGGTGGTTTGTCCATGTTTGCTCAGAGTATTAGTCTAACAGCTAAATACATCTTCTCGTTTATTACTCCAGAAGGTTACTCATGTCTGCAGACGAAAAAAAAACAGTTGTAATGATTGATTTTCTCATGAGCATCTGGCACCACTCTTTTTTTCTCTTTCAATCTCCTTTTTTCAATTTTACTCACGGCTCTCAATTCAGCTCCAATAGAAAGGTCCTTCAACATCCATGTCAGCTCCATTTCTCACA
>JAAXOA010001542.1:0-15624 GCA_036561885.1 Salina celebensis
AGCTCTTCTTTCCAACAACATTAAAAGTTTCATAGAAAATATTATAAACCAAGAGTCGCGATTCTAGGCGTGGTGTACTAATAATTGCTTTACTTAGTTCCTTTTGCTGCACACACGTTGTTTTTAGACTTCAGGATTTCTGTCTCGTCGCTTCCTGTCCATGAACCTTTTGTACCCATTTTACAGAGGTAAAAGCGAAAACATGTATGTGCAAGGCTGTAGGTAGAGCTCAATCACCGAAAAATGAGAATGTAGGAAGTTTATGTTGCAAGTCCTTTGAGTAATATTTTCCCAGATAATTACAAAGAAGAATTTTCCGTAATAATGAACAGTCTTCTTTCGTCATAGTGGAATGAGCAATCGTCAAAGGATTCGCTTCACAATTGTTAGTGAAGGTGAAGGTAGATGGATGATGATGATTTCCTCTGACAATGTGTAGATTAAGCCCACTATTAAACTTGAAGCATATGGTCTTCAATTACCATCATTGAAATAATGTGAAAACCTCGAAAATTTCCCGGAGTACACAAAGCAGCCCCATATCTAAATCTGCAACGACGGAGTGTTTACAGCCAACAACATTAGCTTTCCAGATGAATGAATGTGGACCATTAGAAAAGTTTCCAAGCTTCTCCACAGCGTTTGTAGCATGATATGGAATTTTCTGATACTCGTTCTGCGGTTGCTGCTCCGAGTGTTCTGAAATTGCACGATAGCATAAGCCCCGCGAACGACAATAAGGGAATTAAAGTATTGACGAGACTAGTTTGAATTCGTACGGAAGCATGCAAATTCTAGATATGGGGTTTAACAAAACAGCATATGTTCGCACATCAGTCCCTGTGTTCCAAACCAGCAAAACAAATATCACTGGTGCCCATGTTGTTTTGGCCATTTTTCGACTTAAAACAAGGTGAAAAAGTAGAAACATTGTTTTTTGCTAGTCCCATCACGTTCTTGAGGGACCGGGAAAACAAGGCGAAAAATTCTACTTGTCTTTAATACCTTGGTAGTATTGTACCGACTCTGTTTTTGTTTTTCTTCTATGATAAATCCCTTGCAAGCATTTGTTCTACATAGCCAAATGATGCTAAATTCCGTGAGACAAAGTACAATCAGGGAGAAAGTGGTGAATCACTAGAAGGAAAAGGAAACGAGCTTGTGTAAGTATTTGTTTGTGTTTACCTGAATGTACGCGTATGCATTATGCATGAAATATATTTGTAAGATGACACATATGACATGCTGTATCATGTTTGTAGAGTTTGACTAGAATTAGTTTTAAGACCCGTTTTCATTTCACATGCAGATTCCGTTTATTTACCTTTCTCCAACATGTTTTACAAGGAGTATGATGGTTGGTTGGACAAACTGCAGTCGTAACTATTCCTGGAATCTTCGGAATTTCATACAGATTTCAAACGAAGTTGTAGAAATGAGGATGAGGACCATATAAATTGTGTCAAATGTCATTTTATTACATTCTTCCAATCATTTGGCGATTGTATAACCATCTTTATAGCGGCAAATGTATAGACATACAACTTCTACAAGTATGGCAGTATGTATACACAATTTACATGCAATTTTGGGCTGTTTTAACAAAACATTGGGAAAAATAAAATTTACGTTCCCAACTGAGTTCGAAACTGCAGAAAAACAAAGAAAGCGTCATTGTGGAAATTGCAGCTAAAACATCTTAAGTTTTTAAAAAAACTTCAAACATGAAATTCGGTTTTGTTAATATGTAATATTACAATCAGAATGGGATACGTAATGTTGTTACAAGTTGCAAAGCATCTTCATTTTGACAACACGAGAAAACATCAGCAGAATGTGGAGCACAGTGAAAGCGGCCTTTTTACTTATGAGTTTAACCAAATGCATTTTAGCGTTGTCGCGAGTTGCGAAGTACTTCAGCCGACTCATTGTTTGCTTTTCATTTTTTTTGCTGTTATCCTTGTGAATTCGTTGCATGCATGGTTTGGCTGACATCCCCATTATGACAAATATTTTATCACAATAGTACTCAAACATTTTAAAAACCACGATAGGAAGTGGTAAGAATTCTATATTTCGTTCACCCACTTCCGTGACACTTTATCTCTTTCACACTTTCTCTCTCTCTCATGGGCCTACCGTTTGCTGCATTGCCTGCAATCATTTTTTTCGGCTTTCGTTCATATAATGCATAAGAATCCTCACACACATGTCATTTTCTTGCTACTACCCCAGTTCTCGTGACCGTCTCCACAAATCCAAATAGATTCATGTGGGTGACGCTTTGTCTCCTATATTGCAGACATGAAATAGCAATTTATTCCACTTCGTACTTTTATTCGTGCAGTGACTTGTATAATACAAAAAAACCGGTAAAAATACTCTATTCTCGTAAGATTATACGGCGGAGTTGACGATGATATCAGCTAGGTGACCTACTATTTTATCACATATTATATCTCACATTTATACCTAAAGTAAATGTAAACAGTAGAATCGTGTTAGAGGGAAGTGAAAGCGATAAAGTGATAGTGATGGTACTGATCATGATACTTTCCGTCGTGTTCTTGTCACGAGACAAATGTGACTTTGAGTTGGAAAATGAACTAGTAAATGGATTTTCCATTGAGCTTTTTCTCCATCCATAACCTACTAAATCTTATATGAATGCTTTGCTGGAGTTGGTAATGAAAGTGAATATCTTGGAGAATCCGAGTGTTAACTTACACTTTGCGTCAATATTGACAGAAAATGAAAGTTAAGCATCTATTCGACATTTACCCTTAATCAGGATTTTATTGATTGGAGCTGATGAGCTGGAATGAGATTAGTGGTGTTTCTTGCATAGATTGTTCCTAAATTATTAAATGCACCCCATCGCACATCTCAAACTCTGGCCATATACAGCCCAATTGCTGAAAAGCATGGGTATAAGCACTATAATAAAACTAAACTAAAATATGGGTGCTCTGATAGAAAACTTTAAAGCATGCATCTAATAGGAAATTTAGTAGCTTATCGTCACAATCGTTTGGGAATTTTCGTATGACAATTTGCAATTAGGAACCTTAATTTTAGATCAGTAACCTGCACGACGGATTTCTGCATTGCATAAAATAACAAAATTAAACTCATTGTGAATTTTCAATGTTAATACTAAAAAGTAGCTTTGTAGTGCTTTGCAGCACTAGGTGCAAAATGTTGAACAAAATTACTTTTCACTTTCCTGCACATGCCCAACCGCTTGTTGAAACGTGGTCGCCTAACAAGCATCAATATAATTAACTAGCCTGTCAGCTAATCAAGCAGTCATGTGTAAGAAACTTAATAAAGAGATGTTTCTATCGAAAGTCTTCCACACGTAAAAACTTGTATTTTTGTTCTCCCTGTCGAAATAGAACCCGTACTTTTGAATCCAGCCATGATTTACTCGCTCATTCATATCCAAACCAAAAGCTCAGGCCAAGCACACAATACTGACGCCACAATAGATGCCATAATAAATTAATATTATACTATGGTAAAACGTCATCCTCATCATCATCAACCAAATAGGCGTATTTGATTCCCTCTTTTGTGACTCTTGCTACATTGTAATACTACTAATTATTATCAATTTTTTCGTTCTATACAAAATCATCTCGTGTAGATTTCGGCCCTTTTACACAACATCGATGCAATATTTTAACTTTTACATGAATGCGTTCCCCGAAAACGTTACTTTCACCAAAGCTTAGTTTTATATTGAATCACCGATGAAAAGCCATCATAAATCCCCCACGCATAAACTGTACTTTTGTTGTCTGTCATCCGTGTAATTCTTCAATAAAAGTTTGATAATTCTTAGGTCTCAATTCAACACAAGACTTTGAATTACCTGTTGGTTTTGCAGGTATGAAAAGCCAAGGTTGTTGACTCCTTTAATCTGTTTAGTTCGCCTAATTAGTGTGAAGTGAATGAATTTAAAACGGAAATACAATTCATACTTATGTAACTGTGTACGAAGCCGTGTGGGCGGATAAGTATTGAGTATACCTTTCAAAATGATATTTTAAAAAACATCTATAAACTGTCTGAAGCTCTAACTCCAACATTTGCTGTTACCTACCTTTTCACTTTAGTATCAACTATTCACAAGGACAACATTATATTTGTATATCCTGTATTTGTTTTGGGTGTTTGCTTTATGCATTACATTACTATTCAATTAAATTATCTTTTGGTTTTATTCCGGGTTTTATCTCCGTCCGATATTCCAAGAAATGCAGAATCAATACATATATGAATACATACAGTACGAGGATGTTAGAAAAGTGGACATTGATAAAGGTCCCAAGAAGTGTCACACATAGCTTGGTGCACCACCTCTATTAAGCTTCCTACTTCCAAATTCTATGTGTCAAAGCATGTTATCAAACAAAGTGTACACACTTTCCTCTTTATCGCTCGTCTCATCTGACCTTCTTCCATTCCGTAAAGCACACATACATTTTTCATTTCTCTTCACTTGACTCTCTAATTTTTCCCTTCTGATAATATCATAGGAAAATATTGGCTGAGTGGAAAAAAACGATGAAAAAAATTGAATTACTTATAAGGAAAGCCAGCGTGAGACTGGGACTATGGCAAGTAGTAAATTTTCATATCGTAGCTACATACTAGATAAGATATGCCCTCGACGGTATTCACATTCCATACATTTGGTTGGCTAGTATTCTAGTATGTTACCAGTAGTGAATTTTGAATTAGCTCTAGCATACAGGATTTAACTTCTTTTTTTATCTGAGCCCACTGCCTTGTTCCTATGGAACAGACGCTCCACCTCTAAAGAATGTCATTCCCACAGACGCTATGTGACCAAACATTTTTATTCTCTTTACACGCTCATGTTTACTATATAGCGGAAAAAATTCATCAATTTTGATCTTCAGTTCACGTCTCTTTACTTTTTCCTGTTTCCTTTTCTCTCGCCAATTGATCAAATAAATATGAGAGAATACAACTTCCATTTCCATGAAGATTCCACTCATTCCATTTTCTATATTTTTTACTTTTATAATATTACTACAAAACGCAAGGGACGACCACTACAGGTCCAAAAATGACAAAAGCAAGCAAAACCTCAATTTAATTCAATCAATTTTTTTCCACCGAATCAATTGAAACGTGTGTGTTTTTGTGTATGTACATAGTACATAGGTACATATCTACTGGTCGAATTTGCTGACCACTTTTTTCTGTCGGTTTAGTTCTCATTGCATTTTGGTAACACTTAACAGAAAATTCCTTTCTGCTGCCTACACCATTTCCATTACCGATTGTTATTTTGTTTTGTAGCTGGAACGGTATCCGGTGTACGCAACCAAAGAAATATTTCTACTTCTCAGAGCTTCGTTGTTCGAAGAAAGCATTTTCCCATGTGAGCAGATGTCGCGTGTACGTTCTGAGCCAGGAGTCTTATCCATATTTTTTTTGCTCTTTGCTTTCACTCTGCTCGTCTTTTGTGAGCTACTCAAAGAGCAACGCGTTGTAGGACACTTTGTATCACGCAGTAACGCAACATGACTGAACTACGGATGCTGTACAATGTATAGCCAGTTTTGTAATCCGATCATGGGAAAACGTAAGAAAAATAAGAAAAGAGTAAGTTTGATGATGTATGTCTAGCAGACAACCATAATATTATCTTTCAATACTATTGAAATCACTCGTTATACGAAAACTGTGTGTGCCATTTATTTTCTGGTTCTTTACCAGCAGCGCAAAAGCATCAATATTCTCGGTACCTTTCATTGTATTGGAATCGTGAGCCGGTATAGAGGAAAAAAATGTCCATTGGCTTTTTTCTCTAATTTTCTTCTAGTGCCTGGAACACAGCATAATGCCACAATAACAATACCGACTGGCGATGGGGAAACAGACGTGGGATTGTGAAGATAAAGCTACCACTTGGGAAATCTTAACTGACCGTCAGCCGTCTCTACTGACACTTTTTTCGCTAAAAAATGGGAATGCCGTCTTCTTTTAGAAAATTATAACACTTTTGGTACGAACGAATTCCTTACTGGTATAGCAGGTTTACAAAATAAGAAGACAGAAATGAAGAAGTCTTCATCAAAACACCAAACGGAAACACAGATATTGTACAAGCAACGAATTTAATTTAGCTGTTTCCAAAGACCATCCGTACAACCGGGAAAAGTATGCGTTTGAGCCGGCTCAGCTTTGTTACTTCTGTTAGGGGAATAAAATAAAAGAAAACGTAGGCAAACAGACACACTGACATTCCTATTCAGAGACTCATGCCCAACCACCACATAAAAAAGGCGGCGAGCATAAGTGAAAGTTAACGTGAAAGTTGGAAGCTTGCTATTTGATCTATTGATTGGAAGCGTGTATAAATTCCATTTTAGCGTGCACATAATTACCCAAAAAAATCCAAAAGTCTTCTCGTCTTGCCCCTGCTTTCCTAATCTTAACTGTCATTCGTTATTCCACCCCTTTTGTTCCTTTGCAGGATTCGTTTTGCTCTCCTCATGGCCATTTTGGCCATTTCCGAAATGGTTGTGGTTGGTGTAATGCCGCAGCAGTGCCATCATCATAATCCTTTATATTCGCACGCACACCACAACAACAGCAGCAGAGCCCACACCTCTCAAGAATAGCATATTGCATAGGTACATTTTTATTTCATTGTCGTAAAACAAGACTTCCATATTGAAGAACACTTCTTACTCAACCTAAGATCTCTATCTGGAATCTCAGATGCATGTCGAAGTCTAGAGGTCATTTCGTTTACAATTATCATTATCTTTCTTTTCTGAATGTTCTTTCTGATTACTAATGAATAAAACTACCTTCTGTATACTGAAGCTCTTACGGCTATATACTGAGTCACATTGCTACAAACTTTAAGCCGAAAAACCCTTGATAAATCGTTGTAGCAGTGGGAAAAGGCCATATGATAGTGTTGTTGCAGGGAAACGAAACAAAGTGAAAGCAAGAGAAAAGACACTGCAGTCGAGTCAGGGATGGAGATGATGCAGACGATGATTTCATTTTTCTCCCTCTCATTGTGAAGTGAATTGATGCTGTCTCCCATTTAACTCCACTTTCCCCTTGCACTTCACTATCCATTTACCATTGATCCATAAGAAATATCAGGAACATCCATCAAGAGTAGCTGAGCTAGTAGATTGCACATTCAATACTCAAGTTAGCTTTGTAAAGACGGAAACTTCACAATAATAAGATGTGGAGAGGGAGACCAAAAAAATTCTAGGAGAAAAAGGAAAAAAATGAAGCCATCAAAAAAACTGAGAGAGTTGTTGGCTTAGAATGCTGAATCGAATTCTAAATCCTTGTAGAGAGGGAAGCTTGACAGAAAAAATAGGTACAGCAAAGATTTTTTTTTCAACCTAGACAGTTGTAATGATCAGGATGCTACTCGTCTAACTGTAATATATCCCATTTGTTCGCCAACTCCCCTTCTTCAAAGGAAAAAGTGGACATGGAGAAAAGAAGTAAAGCGAAATAATCGAGGCGTTTGTAGTAAACGATAAACGAAACAATGAGAGCGGAGAAGACAAGAGAAGAATAGAGAAGAAGACAGAGGACGATAAGGAGAATAAAACGTGATGTTAGAGGTAGCAGTGATGCATTGTATCTTTTATTATGTGCATCAACTGTGTACACATTTAATGTAGTGTATTTACCAAGATAAATACACACGTTTGCTACAAGAACATTTTTATGTAAAGTCCTTTTCTCCAAAGGACAGCGAGCAACTTGAACCATGACATTGCATGAACAAGAGGAAAAAAGAGAACGAGTGAAAAAAGGAAATGGAGATTTATGAGATAACGAGAAAACCATCTTTATTATTTCATGAAGAAATAGTTACATGGAACCAGTGTAGCTTTAAATACACACAAGGAATAGAAAGGCAGCCGAGTGAGAAGAAGAAATGAGATTGATTTTCAAACACAAAGGCGACAAGAAAGAAAGATACAATCGAAATTTTGCACATGTATGGATGTATGTGTGGAGAAAGCGTTTGTCTATCCTGAGGGTTGCTGTTGGTACTGACAAATAAACTTTAATGAAATACGAAATAGGTGAAACAATGTATTTATGCAAACAGGACGCACGGTTCCCACTTGTCTACTAGGAAACGTACGTGAGGTTGCAGTTTCGTAGCCGAGTGATATAAGAACGAAAAGCCCACAAAATATCTAGAAGCGTGTCATTAGTGCGAGAACCACCGCCATTTTCCCATTCCGTCGACTCAAGACACCGTACGTAAGTACGACACACGATTCACCTTATCATATTGTTCCTCTTTAATACTGCCACTAGACCACTTCCATACCTATCTTTTTCAGCTTCAATTTCATCTTGCATGGAAAAAAACGAAGCGTGAAAAAACGTACCTTAGCGTATACCAGGTTCTCTTTCACTTTCTTTCTCGCGCCGTTTTTAACAGAAACAAATGAAGAAAGATATTTTACTCTCATTCCGCGTATACCTTGACACAGAAGAAAGGAGGAGGTAATAATTTAAAGAACCGATGTAGCTTAAATTACACGTATGCATGCATATTATACAATACTATTCATGCAGATACTCATTATTCATTCCATTTGGCGCTGGCTTTTTTTGTGTGAAAACTTTTTGGTATTTTTATCCATATTTGAGATATCTTACACGAACAAAAAGAAGGTCAAGAAGCCTAACTTCCTTGAAGATCGCGACATGTGGACACACGAAAGTAGACTAAGAGTGAAAGTGCATAGTAATTCTATTTCCGAGCTTGAGGCTGAGAAACACGTTAGACACACCAACGAGAAAACGCAAACGGTTGCATCACCACAGCTTGAGCATACTTTGTAGGTATAGGAATAGGTTGGGTAGCAAATGGTGTGGGTATACGACTAGTAGTGATCATGATGATGAGGTTGTTTGGCGAGTCGTATTACCTTGTAAGAGACTAAAAATAATAAAATCCAGTCATATATTTTCATCGAAGCAGTGAAAGGGAATTTTAGCTTTCCGCTGTAGTAAAACTTTAAACAAAACACAGCAGCCAAAAAACTCATTCTCTAGTGCAGTGGCCCCTGATAAAAAAAAGTCTATCTGAGACTAGAATTTTTATCCCACACAGACCAGGTCTTTGGATGGCTTAGCTTATTCCTTGTCTCTTCGTTACAGTTTGAGTTTGACAAGGATGCATGCAAACTTGAAAAAACGCTTTTCCTGAGGATCTGTAGGTCGTTGTATTCTGAGGGTAGTTCTTCGAAGGAAATAGTATGAAAAAGGGCTTCGCTTCCACCTACAACAACAAAAACATGTTTCTACCGTGCAAAGCCAGTGCATCACCTAGATGAGATGTAAGTCGAGAAAATGGTTCATGTGATGATGATAGCAAACATAGTAAAAATGTAGCTGCATGCAAAAGGAGATAGAGATGAGCAGTATAAGAAAGGTTTAGTTGATACAACCATCGACCCGACAGACTAAGATTCATACGAAACACGTAACACGTCTTGACCTGGAAAGGGAACACGTCCTCAAGGGAATTTTCTGAAGAAAAGACGGAACGAATGGAAATGTAAGAATGAGAGGTAAAAGATGAAGAAAAAAAATGAAAAAAAGAGGAGCTCGTTTGTTCCACAATTCCTTTACCTTGCAGGTTGTGTTTAGAATGTTGGCGGGGTTGTCTGCTACATACTAAAATGAACAAGGCTCTTGTTCCCTTAAATACCAAGCACCACTTGAAAACTATCCAGCTGGTGAATTTCATCTCTGAAGTGGTTTTGTTTCTTGATTCCTCCTCTTTGATCTCTTGATTTCCGTTTGCCATTTATGACCACCATTTAAATGCACGATATGCTTTCAACCTTCGCTTCTCATTGGTGAAAGAACATACCACATACTTTCTCCAAAACAGCTTTGCTACAGATAGCAACTGCTACTGGCCAAAATAACGTTCAAAACGAGAATAACAAGTGGTTGTTATAACTACTCCTTCATTTTCACCAAACTACAAAGTTATCTAACGATAACCTTCACTTGATCACGTTGGCGATTTCTGGCATGCAATCAAAATGCCCTTCATCCACACAAACAAGCGAACACCTACAACAATCTTATGGAAGTATTCTGGCTAAATCGCTTTTTTGAAGTATTATACCGAATCAAACCAAGTGTGTATACATTTTGTAGCTAGAACCATCGATCACAAGAAAGAAAACTGAATATGCTGCTTCACACTTACATACAATTAACACCCAGTCAAACTACGTCCATCCATCAGCATAGACAGACAGGCCCCATCCCATTCTGAAACGGATTTTGAGAGTTATGACAACTGGTCAGCGAGTTACTTTCCACTAGTACACCCGCCATTTCAGGAATAGTAAAAAGAGATTGAGTTGGAATATCTGAAGCCATAAAAGCATCCTTATTGGAAATTATAATAAATTTCTCATAAACTCATCCTTTGCTCAGGTAACTTAATAGAAACAGCAGATGTGTCCCACAGGAGGAATCGTGTACTCCAACTCGTATCTCTCATGAAAAGAAAACTAGGCCGAATTGGAGCTTTCTCCGTGTGTGAAAGTAAAACAAAGTCTGAGTCTGAATAAAAAATCACTTTCAATAAATTTATTCACTATATGAGCTATATGATGCGAAGCAGCCACGTACTGTTTGATTTTCTCCCCCTTTTCAATTTACTGTTTTAAGTCAAGATTTTTATTGTCTATTTTCTGAGCAGAGTCTTCTTCATCCGATTTAGGGAAATACATGGGAGGAAAAAGAATTGGATGCGAGGTGAAAGACGACCGTTACAAAAACGTGAAAGTATGAGACGAGACGGGTAGAGATCAATTTGAACATTCTTTATTCATGTCTCCCCATTTAATCTTTCATGGGCGTCTTTTGAAACAACTTAATCAGCAAAGAAAATTCCTTCGGTTTCTTTTTTCACACATTTTTTCTCTCCAAAATCTCATTTTACTCGTAAGTCGAACATGATACTACACTCGTTCAATGACTACGGAACAAATTGCTTTGTAGGCACAAACGAGTACTAGAATGAATATGAAACTCACGCTTCAATAAGAAACATAATGACACCAAAGATGAAAGAATAATTTTACGCGTAGCAGGGATCCATACGAAATAGCCATCTGGAGTGTGACGAATAGAGCCATAAAAATGGGAAATGTGCAGTTCACGCCAACTTTCCTTTTATGGCTACAGGCTTGTTTCTGTCTTCCACACTTTTGGCGTGATCAAGTGACCAGATTTTGCAAACAGATATCAAGTGTCAAGCGTGCTAAATCTTTAAATCAAGTCGTTCCCTTGGTAATGCTCAACAAATGTGACACTTTCGCCGAAAATTTGCTATCACATCAACATTTTCCTTCTTGATCATTAATTTATAAACATTTCTTCCTCAAGAATTCAATTATTTTGAATAAATTCAATCCGTTTTTCAATAACATACATATACCATAGCAAACAATATTGACGTTGTCTGGAAAATGATAGCTCCAATTTCTCCCTTAAAATATTCAGAACCATGGCAATTCAGCAGGGATCAAGTATCCAATCAAAAGACGCATGGGTCGATTAAACACTCCAAGTCGGGGAAATTGACAGCCTTCATTTCTCTCGAGATGTGGATATGATAGGCCATAGAAAATTGACGAAGCAACTTATAAAATATTCTATTGTGCAGTCTAACTGATAGTTTGACAAGTATAAAAAATGAAGGCTATTCTCTATAGGTCCACCACAAAAGAGAAACATTGAAGAGGAGTTGCCTATCAAATAAAATTGCTTCAGAGAATTCCCTTAGAGATTAATTACTATCTGATTCTCCAACTTTTCCTTCTCAAATAGTTGACTTCAAAAGAGAAAGTTTTATTTTCCTTCTCTAAATTGACATTACTCCAGCGTACCTGATGACTTTCGTATTAAGAATCGTTTTTTCCTCGTTTGATCTTTCTTTACAAAGTTTTTTTTCTTCAAGTGATCTGTCACTTCAGACAGGGCATCCATCTCAGTCTGTCTAGCTAATAATTTAGTTCAACTTTACGCAGACGTAAACAAGCCAGTAATTTTTTTTGTGACTGAGGTGTATGTAACGCAGCGGAAAAATAGAATGGTAAATTAATGAGGAAGTCAAGGTAAAAGATGCTTCTATAAGTAAGGACATTAGCGGTGGACTTGAATTGGTAGAAAAAAAATATATCATTGATTTATTGACCTGTTGCAGGATGCATCATTTCGGGAGAAAGCAGCCCAGTACTGGTAGCCGGCTCCAAATCCTTTTTCGCAATGAGAAAAGCCATACGAGAACGACACGAAGTTTCATCTTCAAAAAGAAACATTTTCTCCCCGGGACAAGCACGCCTTGTGAGGCAAACACACTGTCCCTCAGGGTCAACAACACAGCCATATTGATCCTGGAGCTGTCCACATCTCCCCACTTCTGCAATACAGAAAAAACAACAAAATACACACAGTAAATAAAATTCTCAGAATATAAGTCTAGTTTTCTCAGGCGACAAAACTGCCCAGTGAAAGTTTACAGACAGTATTTGCGGTTACAATATGGTAAAGAATTGAATTAAGCTTTTTTTGTCCAGTTATTTGGTCCAAAAAGGATAAAACTAGGGACAACAAAAAAAGACAACAACTTTTTTCAATTTCGTTGCTGTAAGGAAAAGAACTCTTCCAGACGCAGGAAGACATTCACACACATGATATTACTCAGAAGAATCAGGTATTTTGTGTTATTTTCTGGAGATCAAAGCTAGTAAGTAATCCTTGTGGTTATAAACTCTCTTATGGTTTTATATTGATACTCAAGAAAAGAAGAGAGGAAGCGACAAGGATACAACAAAAGCGCATTTGGATTTTCTGAGAGAAAAAAAACTTTTTAATGCAATGGGTGGAAGTTTATCCGCATTTATAAAGCAAGTAGCTATAATGGCAGGGTTATTTTTTCAGTAATGACACGTACTGGAGCAGGTTCCTTCCTGAGTGAGAAGGGGAGTCACTGTGGTTGAGTTGATGTCAGGTTTGAGCAATAGTATGTTGCTCGTCGTTTAGTTGACAATGCAGTCCAAAAGCACAAGTGCCACGGGCCCCTCCACAAGGTTCATTTTCCCCTCGCGCACAAACTAAACAGCACCGACACATGTCAAAAGTAACACCATGTTGGCACTCTTCCGCTCTCAGGTGCTCACAACTACCGTCACAAACACACTTTACCACTTCCCTACCAGTTCTACGACTGCTGCCATCGTCTACTTCGATGACAGCAGTTTCAAAATTATCATTTTCTAACTCCAGCTCATCATCCTGCACATTTCCACTGCTTCCGTCTGCCAAACCGTAACTCTCCTCGCCTGTAGCAGTATGGATAGACGGACTTAACACAGACAACGCCAAAACAATAAGGATAACTGACACTTGGCGTGAACTGAATTTTAAGCGGAATGATGATGAGTTTCCTGGCTTTTTAAATGATCCAGCCATTATTAAACTTTCGTGAAAATCACTAGTATTTTTTTTAAACTCCGTCACAGTAGCATTCTCTTTAGACCACTTTCTCCCAAGCAGTCTCAGGAAATTATTGCCAAACTACAAATGAAGGGCATAAATCAAAAACCGACCGTTGCTTTCACCGTATCTTTTAATTTGCATTGACACTGTTGAAAATTGTTCGTCGTCTGCTTCAACTGCTTCTATTATTTCTAAATACTACGTTTCCACACTTATAATTTATTGGGGAAACTCTCTGATTTTCTTTCGCCCCAACTTGCTAAATCATCCAGTATAAAAAGTTTTCTTTTCTTTTAGTAAATAAATAACATGATTAAAAACGCACTTTTCCTTCATTTTATCTCAAACTAGAAACGAAGGGTTGGAGAGTTTTCTACAGAAAAAACTAAAATCCGCTCACTACACTCAGCATTCTCTAGCTCGCGCACTCGGCAAAAGTCAAGGCAAGACTGAAACTTTGTTTGGGAGAACAACCAGCTCTTTTCACTTCTTTCACTCGAGACTCTAACTGGAAGCGAGAAAAAAAAACTAACTGGATAGTGGTAGAACTGCTGGCGGGTAGCAAAAGCCGAAGTATCAAATTCCTCCAGCTAGGAGAGCAGCTTCTAAAAAAAGAGAAAGCAGCTTTGGAATATTCTCACTAAACAAAGAGAAAACCTGGTATTTTGAGAAGTAAACGCATGAAGGTATTCTCAAACAGAAAATAACTTTGAGTCTGTGTTATGTGTAGTTTCCCTCAAACATTTGTTTTGTTTCAAACTTCAATCCGTTTCCATTTTGCAGTAAAGTTTTAAAACGTAGTTACCGTGTATTGGCCGTAAAATTATCAGGAATGTGGAACAACGCTTTGTCTTTTTTTCTCTCTCTCTCTAATTATAATTATTAGATTTTAGGCAAAGTGAAATTAAAGCTCAAACAAGAATACGAGATATTTTAGTAGGTTGTCGACTTGGAAACACAACCCACTTGTTCTCTTTAGGCGACCTACATGAAACCAATGATAGTTCTAGATAGGATGCTGTGCTGCATCGTTTTGTTCCCCTGATGAGTATGGCTGCTAGCAAAGATAGTCTTAACGATTCTCACCTTTAGTACTTCAAAAGCACTTTGCTAATGAGAGCTGCTTTCCCCAAACTGCTTTTCTATTTTCCAAAATGGTGACTGATAGGCAGCACCAGGAACCTGTTAAGTTGCAATGATAAACAAAATACGAATTATTCCACAGTAAGGAAAAGGAAATGATGATGATGGTGTGTGCAGAGTGAAAGCTGTGTTGAACCAAGTCATTAATATTTTACGGGGAACGACAAGGATAGAGCTTCAACAAGACGCTGGATGAAATGATGTACACGTTTTTCATGCAAAGTACGATCTAAAAGATTTTCTCATTTTGGTACTAGCATGCATGTGGTCTCTGTATGAGAATTATGCAGGAGTTAGTTGTTAAGCAACAGAAGAACGCCTTTCTTAAATCTAACCAAGCAAAAACTCTATCAACTTTGGGTTTTATATTGAATTGATGAAAGAGAAAATTTTAGTGCTGTCGTTCTCAATTTTAACATGCTACGATGTGTGTTTGTAACATGTGTTACCACAGTCAATATTCTCTTCCGCAAACTTTGGGGAAATCTATTTAATATCTGTTCCGCTTACATCTATCAAATCCTGTAATTATTTCTTCGGTTTCAAGCCTCCTATTATGATTGCTGTAGTTGAGTTATTAAGTTTAGATTGCTCTAAAAGAGAACCATGAAAAAAAGAAGTGGAAAATGATGATGCTCACACACGCAATCGGATGAGTGGGCAAAATGAAATCAGAGTGAAAGTTTGAGCCATCACGGTGAAAATGAGTTGTGTGGAATTTTCTTTTTGAGCACTTTTTTTGCACCAAAAGTATTTCATGTCGCTTTGGAGATAAATAAATAAATAAGGTTATTCCACGGGTACATGGAAAAGTCCACATGTGTACAAAATATTTTATTTATTTACCTTCATTTTTCTCATATTTTTTCTCTTTCATGCCATCATTATTTTTTACGAAGG
>JAAXOA010001543.1:0-15623 GCA_036561885.1 Salina celebensis
TATTTAAGAGTCATGATGAGGAGTTGAACAGACCATACAATTCATTTGCACTTTTTTGTCGTCTTGCCTTTCGACACTAATCAAAATCAACCGTCAACTCAGCTGGGTTTTCTACATCTTCGTAAAACGTAAAACAGGTTTGACTTTCTCCAAATATATTGTAAGAATCTCTACAAGTGGAAAAGAATTCTCGAGCATTTTTTTCTCCCTTTTTGGTATTATAGAAGACAAGTATGCAATCAGGTTTGTAATTTGAAGAGTCTTTCATCAACGTTTTTGTCTCTCACCCTGATTCCACTAGACTGGCTTCAATTTACAAAAATAACAGACTAAATGAGAAAAAAATATACATTCAGCCGTGTGTGAATTGAAGGAAAAAAAAGAGAAAAATGTGGGCTGTCATTTGTAAGCATCTAATAGCAATTAAAAATCAAGCTGCTTAACTAGCTCATTCATTTTTTTCTCTATAAAACAACTGGAAAACACGACAAGGAGAATCAGCAACCATTAATAATTGCACAAGTTCGTTACAAATGACAAGCAAGAAAAAAATCTAATTCATTTGAATCTCTCTGAGACTAAGCACCTATAAGGTGATGGTTGTCGTGCATAAAATATGTATCCTATTGCCCATGCAGAACATACTTCATAGTTTATAACTTTTTAGAATGCCATTGTTTTCTGAAAAATCTACTCATTTGTACGAAAAACTCCAACTCTTCTAGATTCCAATTGAAATAGCTTACATGACATAAGAAAAATGAGTTGCCAAATTGATGGAACGCTGAGTAACTTTCACTTTCTTCACGCCCATCCACCACCAGTTCCTGAACTGCTTGTTTCGTATTGAAATTTCTAGAGGTAGAAAAACACAATAGTAAACTTTCAGCCTCTTTTATGTAACATTCATAGATTTAAATCTGCCGTAAAAATTTTCCAAGCTTGACTCAATTTTCCCCATAATTTCATTTTGGGAATTTCTTGATACGTGCTCGAAAAAGTTTACTTTTTTATGGGAAACCTGTAGAAAAATAGAGCCAAGGAAAGAAGAAGGTAAACAAGTGTGAAACACAATTTTCATGTGGGAGCAAGAAGAGTCAAACAAACACTATCGAACATCCTTTTCACCATGTGAAGGCCATGGCCTTTTTGCCCCGTACAGAATCAACTTTCACATTCTTTCCTTGTTCACCCAGAGAAAGCTATAAGAGGACAAAAAAACTCTATCAAACACTAAAACCCCATTGACGCAACACCTTTGCACCGTCAAAGTATATTGTACGGTAGCGAAGAAAAAAAAAGTTACTTGCTATCCATATCCGGATTCTTTGTATGAAAAGTTTTCCCTTGAAACCAGATTTCCCTGCCGTGAATCTTCTCTCGGCAGCTTTCACATGCCGTCAGATTGGATTTAGAAATCCAATAAAAGCCATGAACCGTAGAAAAGAAGGTGTTTTGAATGGGGGTTAAGTAGATATCAAGAGGAAGAAAAAAACACCTGACGGCATTTTCGCAACTCCCTGGGTTATTCGTAGAAGCATAACAAAACGTCAAGTATCTACCTAATAAGCTTTTATCACCGGGAAACTATGTGATTGCTGGTGTCAAAGATTTTTCCGTTCCAATTCAGTTGAGATGCTCGCGTCGCCTTACTTTCAACTGGGATCATATCAAGTAGCTATGAAAGATTTCTCTTTTCTTCGGAACACCTACAACAAAAGCTGGAAAAGCTTGAAAGACAAGGTAAGAGTCACTCAAAAATCTCTTAGCCTTTTCCTCCTTCATGCTGTCTATTTGCTTTATTGACATCACACGTAGGCTTTACCTAAAAAGATGTTGGATTTTTTTTTCATCTTGAGAGCAAAGAGGACACACAATGTGCACGGAAGATGTTGGGGCAAAGAGAAAAAAAGCTTTGACGCAAACAAGGTAGACTCTTCTTGAACCCAGGGCGGATATTGCGGATAAACAAAAGCCTACATGGAACAGTAAAGGTTTGGAATATTGGCTTCTCTTGTTTTCATTCCGGTGGAAACTTGAAACCTTTTTTTTCCAAGAGAAGACACACACGTACGCCCATGCCAGTGTTGACAGGAATTCAAAGGTTAGGTAACAACAGCTTTTAGTCTAACGGGCCACATATTGTGAAGAATGTTTATAAGAGCCCACAACAAATACCTGTGAGTTGACGGAGTTCACTTTTTTCCGTCTTGTCACGTCAACATCGTATCTACTCCGTACTCCGTCTTGTTGCCACTTTTCCCAGTTACTTCACACCTTCAAGTGGCATGAAACTTGTTTCGTTCAAAGATTCTACTGGAGTATAGCTGGAGAAAAGGTGGTTACCCTGTCGAACAGAGAAAATCAAATAAATTTCTCTCGATTTCTTTTCCTGTCAGGATTCTCAGGTTAGCCCATTTCAAGTGAGCTCAGAGAAAAAATTCTTTCTCTTGGACATGATCTCACATTACGACCGCAGAGAAAAAGGCTTCACCGCAATAGTAAACTGAGCTGTTAGTCTTACACTTTATGTAGTGTACCTTTAATTTCTATTTACTTCCGTGACTTTTTGTTCAACCAAATAGTAAAGGATTCCTTTCCACAGCAATTCAAGTAACTCCCCTATTCATGTTTATTTCTTACACTGTATTCATAAAATCCGTCTTACGGATGGACGAGTAGAAAGGAATTGACGAAGTCAGTCAATGTCGTAATAAATTTCTACATGCATGTCGCCTTGCAAGTATTTGAAAGGAGCCATTTTTCCTCACAAAGCGTATTTTTTGTAAAAAGGTGAAGATGATAAGCTCGTAACTGGTTGTGAAAAGGTTTCTCTATTCTTCACTATCAGTATGCTGGGGTTATAGAAGTGTGACTGATTATTCAAAATAGTATCTAGTTCAATACATCACCTTGACGGGTGTAAAAAAGCGGGTGAAAGCAAAAGTTCAACGCACTTATCACCAACTTTATCTAAATGTATTGAGTGAGCAGCTGGTGAAAAAAAGCAATCGCAATTTTTCTCCTTGGCTGAATTTAGCAAAAAGAATTTCATTATAATTTCATATTCCTACCTTCATCGACTGTCAACTTGTCAGACTTTGGAGAGTGGACAGGATCATCTTCAAGTTGCCGCTTTTGCGGCTGTTGCTGCTGGGTTTCCATCAGTGCTCGTCTTGTTACCGTTTGGCTCTCTTCTCCAGCTTTAATCCGTTTACTCCGACGTGTCACAGTTGCTGTTCCCGAGGAAGGAGCTGTCGTCGTTGTTGTTTCATGACCACTTCTAGGAACTGGCGGTGTAGATGATGAGCGTGTGTCACTGATGGAATTGCTTGAGTTATTGGAGGTCGACTTACTTTCCTCTTTGCTCACATGTAGAGTCGATGGACTCATCCCGTTTGTTTTTCGACTTTCTCCTGGACTATTGCTTTTGGAAGACTTGGTGTTGTTGTTGTTATTACTCTTATAACTAGTTTTACTACTGATAGAACTAGTGCTACTGCTTCTACTACTATTAGAATCCTTTGTTGATGCTGACGCGAGATCCTCTGAAGACACACTGGTGGCTGTACTATTATTGTTAGTATTTCCTTTATTTGATTGCTCGTTGCCTCCTGACGAGTTGACCTCTTCGTCAATCACCAACTCATCGGTTGTCTCCTCCAACTCTATAAGAAACAACAAATATATATGTATTACTATGAAAATATATGAAAGTAAACTTAATTCTACTTCACGTATAATATCCACCAAGACTCAATTTTTCTAAAGGAAACAAACAGGTTATCATAATTTTCATCTCATTCTCCTCTCCAACTCCGCAGATGGGAAAAGCAAACTAAAAAGAGATTATCTTCCCCGTCAGGAAAACACACGTCGTTTCCGTACGTTAGAAAAGTCAATTCAGACTTCTCTCTGGTTCTCCGAGTATGATACTAGTTTCAAGTCACATTTGTCCAGATGCCTGCATTTCCAGTAATTTGATGGACGCGACAGCAGACGTTTCTAAGAGTAATAACAAAAAAAGGCACAAAGCGTGCGACCGAATGAGATGACCACCTCAAGAGATGATCGTCCCCGGTGATTGCATTACTTAAGTGGAAAAGATGGATCATCTGGCAAAGAGTAAAAGTGACAAATTACGTCTGCAAGTATGAACCCACAGATCGCAGGAAAATAATTCCCAAAAGTAGAGTGGACTCGCTGATAAAAAAAAATAGTCGTACACACGTATAAATATCTATGGCTTTTTGCCTGGTAAGTTTACCTACCAAATAGACAACTGTACAAGGTACCCCAGAATTAGACTTTTCTCTTTAATCCGTCAGCATCCTATCATTGCTAGTCGTGCGTGATAATGTTGAAAAAACAGGCAGCATCTACGTTTCTGACCTTTTTTTTCCGTACTCACGTGTGGATGCTGCTTCGTTTTCCTTTCCAATGAGAAATGTAACGAAGTAATCATCTGTGGCAGATCATAAAAAATATCAAAAAAAGAAGCAACCAACCAACAGAGAACGACAAAACCAATGATAATGTCACTGCCTATCTGTCCGAATTTGTGCTCACACGCTGATCTGTTTTTTTTTCTGCAACGTAAGGGAAAATGGAGAAAAAAGCAATATAATAAGTAGCCGTTTTTGTCATCTGATATGCTGAAGATACATCAAATCATGGAGTTTTAGCTTTCACCCGAGTTAACATCACGGTTCAAAATTTCGGTGATCGTTAGACCAGCTTGCAGTTGTCGATGTAGTTTTTCATTAAACAAGTCTGGGCGAATCAATTTCAGCAAAAGAAACGAAATAACCTTGTAGGAGTCAATTACCAAAAACATCAAACTACAAAATGATATTTTCAAGTTGAGGGAATCGCTGGTTTGAAATACAACTCAAAGAAAGGGAAATTACCTACTAATATTTGATCCTGGACGATACTAAAACGTTCAAATATAGGAGCTAAACGCGACTCCACGAAAATTTGTACTTCAAATCGAAAAACAAAGCTACTGATAACATCATCATTGCATGTCTCAAACTTTTTTCATTGAGAATGCAACATTTGAAACATATGTGTTGAATTTTGATATAATGCCAGATGTTTGCATAATTCAATTTGAAAAATGTGATCTTCTTATGAGTCAGTTTAAAACTAGTCTCACGTGGAGTGAAATATAAGGATGGTATCACAAACTAAATCGATTTGTCATGAGGAAAAATGACAATATGCATTTTGTTGATCTTTTTAAGGTGGCTTTATGAGAATCAACAACAATAATTCTTTTTAAGAAACGCCACCATACGCATATTATATCTACATCAATTTCCCATACGTGTTTCCCCCAACTTTCGCCTTGGGACTAGTAAAGTTGTACTCGTTTATAAAACAAATACGCATAGTTTTACCCCAACATCTTTACGCTTATCAAATAATCAAATCATGGAATCTAATAAGTAAGTAATAATATTTTCATACATATGGGTAAACACTTTCACACGTTCCTTTCCTAAATATGAAACTAGATCATATATAGTCAAGTGATGCTGTTGATCCTGTTGCTATTATATAACTAGAGCTATCCATGAAAGGGAGAAAAGAAATATTTTCTTTTCATCTTTACCACGCTGCATTTACTCATATGATATAGATTACAGGGAGATTCAGATTAAAATGCAGATTCATGTTGCTTCAGCAAAAAATTTGTCTACTGCAATAGTTGTACTGGTATTTTGCTGTCATACCAGTTTTCTTTAAGTTTTACATTTCACTTTACATGAATAGGTAAACAAGATAATAACATTATACAAGGTCCCATTGCCTAACATTGTTGACATACACAATGTTATCATTACAATTAACAATTCAAATCGCTTGACTAAATCCATAAGTATTAACTGCCTAAGAACCCTTCATTATTGTAATACACCAAAACTCAATTCTGATCTCGGCTTTGCAGCCTCAGAAGACAATATCCGCAACAATACAAAGGTCGACTGCTTGCTTTCCCAAAAGTAAAAAGTATACTATGCGCCTACTTTTTGTTACTGTAAGAAAAAAAAACATTTAAGTGTATTAGTAATGGGAACTGTAGCATTACTTCTAGTGGTGGCAGTGGTAATAATACAGATTACATTTAGAAAGTAATTTATTGAGTCGTATGAAAGAAAGCGGGCTAGAGAAACTAACAACACTGCACACTCCAACTCTGTTAGCTGAAGAATGCCTTCCAAAACACGACTACACGTACATGCAGCTTAGTGTGATGGGTTGTGATGTTCATTTGTGAAATACTCGGATGTTATACATATCTTTGTCGTCTGCGGTGATACAATGCCCCGAAAGAGACAAAAATAACGGCACAACCAAATGCGGCAGTTATACAGCCAGTTTCCATTATATCTACACACGGTCCATTTTTGTCAGTATTTTTTTTCTATTGCACCATCCACGAGGGCAAAAATATCCACCCTATTTTTATTATGACTACTAGTACAAAAAAACCTAGGCTAGTTAGTTTTTTCTCTTTAAGTATAGTAGAGCTGTAAAATACCAAGAAGAAGGGTTTTTTTTCCTGTAGCATCGTATAATATACATAACATAATATTAGATAGTTTTCATAATAAACATGGTACAATGAATTGAAATAAAATCCTTTTTTTTCTTTCTCCCTGAAAAAAATAATGCACTTTCACTTGATCCAGGTCTCCACATTATTATTATATAGATGGGACTAGTAGCACTCCACCAAGACTACAATTGTCCGTTATCTTTACTCATCCCATTATTACTTTTCTTTCATTGAATTCATTGCATTATACCTTATTATGAGTTTCGTTTTTTTCTCTCTCTGGTTGTGTGCGGTAGTAAAGTAGCATTATATTATATTATGGCAGTGGAGAAAATTGTCTCTCTCCTTTCGACGAACGCATTACACGTCTTCAACAATTGTAATAATGTATTTTAACTTGATTGAGGAAGCTGGAAAGGAATTTATACATGGAATCCCGTTATTCTTCCTCCTTTTTTTTGTCATTCTCGTGAAAAAAGGCGAGCTATACGTAATCTATATGTATATAAACGAGTGAGATCTAAAAAGAAAAAAAAAAGAACGTAGAAAGTCATTTGTTGTGCGACGAACTATTCCTCAGCCCACTTTAAGAATTATACCATTATTATTATTATTGCCTGCTACTCCACCACCAACTAGGACTAGGATTCGCCATTCAAATGAATTTCAACAGGATAAAACGGTAGAAAAGGCTACACGAAATAAAAAATAAAATAAAAATACGTGTGAGATACACTATCATTTGTCTTATTTTCTCCTTCTTTCCTCCTTGTTTTCCTTTCCTTCGCCTTTTTTCTGTCATTCGTTTCAGTCATTGTATTCATATCTCAGAATTTCTTTCGGAAATTCGTAAAATGTATTAGAAAGATAATACATAAATACATTACAAGCATTAAGTAGAATATACGGCCTGCCCGGTTACCCGTGCCTTGGAGTAATTCGGAGCAGTAAAAACGTTCCTGGCTCTTGTTCACTAGCTTTAAATTTATACCTTCTCATTTTCTCTATCCACTGCTGAACGTAATTTTTTACCCTAGTTTTTTTCCCTTTTCTTTTCAGAACGACAAATATTTAAAGAGACAAACTTGCGGGTTATTTTATGCCCGGAAAAAATATAGGAAGTAAACGCACAAAAGCTATTTGGTAGTAATATATTCTCATATGATATTCAACTACCTACAATGCATCATCCTAATCACGTAATGGTCTTATTCAGTTGACTAGGGCATTACCACACACGTTTTTTAAGAAAATATCCTTTGCTTCAGTAAGTGAATGCAAACGGCTTAGTGAAGAAAAGAAAGGATTTGCTGTTGTTATATTGCCCCTGCTACCTACTCCTGTATGTAGGTAGTATACATGTTATCCGGTATCCGAACAATATCATTTTTAAAGTCCATTATCATAATGATATCTCGCTTCCTATCGTTTGGCTTGTGCGTATACACTTGAAATCATGATATCCGAGCAAAATAAGACAGGACACGACAAAAAATTTATGATATTTTTCCTTTCCAGTTTTTTTTTCTGCATACATTTCTTGGAACAGGAAACCAGGACAAAAAAGAATCAAAAACGTCCACAATAAACAAACGGTAGGCACTTCATTATAGTTTCAAAGAGCCATCGTCATATAACAAATACCGATGAGATTTTCTATGTCAGTTTTGTAAGGACATTTTCTACTGTTGTCGAAAATCATGCCCAACGTGTTTTAGGAAGAAAGCCGGATGTATGTCATAGATTATGGATACTTTCCTGATTGCCAGGTCTATATTGGTAGACACACCGGGAATCATCATAAGATGGTAAAGTCTCATAATAACAAAAAGATTCAGGACCATTCTAAGCTACAACGACATCATAACCAATATAAAATAGTGATGAAAGGAAGATAGATATTATGTACACACATAGGTATGCTCTAGATTCTAGATACATTCATTCTGGGAATGCTTTGATTGTAAGAATTTTCCCGTGAACAAATTCAGGAACACGGTTATAACGATTCTACGTGCGGAAAATGTGGGTTTTTGTGAGAATCTATTCATTGGATTCACCGACAAAAGATGATTATTCTACCCACTATTGGTTCACGGTTTGCTGGTTACTATCACCTCGTCCCGTAACAGAGATTTTTTGCTGAGGGTTGCACAGCACGGTGAATATATTACCTAATAATCCCACACAGGAAACAATCCAGTCGTGAGCTCACCTACCTAAGCCGAACCACGTAAAAGTGAGAAAACATAGAAAATATGAATTTTTATTCTATGGCCAATATTACATCTTATAGGATTTTTATTCCGTAAAAAAAGAAACACGTTATGTCTGCCATTAGATAGATGGTTTTCGTATTCTTTTCACTTTGTGTTTCTTTCTGCTCTCTGCTCAGCATTTTATTTTGAGCGCCTGATACAAATTACGATACGCTCTACACTTCCGCCGTGTGCACTCAAGATTGAATTTATTCTTTTTATTATGAATTTTAAAACATTCCAGGCATGTAGGAAAAACAGAGTACAACCAGTAAGAAAATTTTCTCAAATGTACGTGGTGTATGGACTGTGTAATATATTAGAGCTTTAAAAAACTCGACAGAGATTTCGGGTGGTTTTGCAGCACATTCTGGTGGCACGGAATATCTTAAGGTATTCCCATATGATCATCAACCTGATGATATGATTACGATTATTGTGAGAAGGAGAGGATAAAAAATAACTATCTTTGCGTATAAAAAGCAGATATATTATGTAAAAATTGTAGTGTACGTGAAAGCAAACGATGCGTGGAGAAAAGAAAGGAGGTCTCACGTTGGAATGTACCTTTTATACCGCTTGTTTGCTTTTTTCTCAACCCCCGCTCGTCACTATCACCATAAAAATTCATTGGATACAATATTATTTATGATGGAGCCAACTAGAACGGAAACATTTCTGAGCATTTCCCTTGTGATGAGTTGTGTGATTTGTGCTTATCGCATACACGCTAGCTGAAAATCGTAAACGGTATTCTTTCTAAAGGAACCTAGCCAAATGATCGTGAATTGTAATGGTGTCCACGTCACTGGCAAGTCTTTCTCTCAATTGAATATAAGGTAACTGCAGCCAAACAATAAACTTTCACAAGTGTTACTTGTAATACAGCTTAGAAAGAGTTTATAAATTATTATCGATCATTCTAGCAAGTTTAGACATTTCAAGCCGGTTTGGAAGCTCATTTGAAAGAAAATAGGAAAAAATCATGCTTTCAAAGTAAATCGTAAAAATCTTGTTGAATGGAATGTACAAGTTATGCATCACAGGAAAGAGGAAACGTCAAAAGAAAGTTAAAGTAAGTGAAATCAGAATAGCTTGTTTGATTGATAGAAGTAGAGATTAGAATTTTCACGTACTTCTGATACACCCCTTGTATGTATATGTACAACAGTAAAAAAAGTATTTCTGCCTCGACGAATAAAATGTAATACACAAGCAGAAAACAAAATTTAAATAGCTGATCTGGGAGAACTACACTGTAGCATGGGTCAATCCAACATAACAAATGATGATGGAAAGCGTCCTAGTTGAATACACACTTTACATGCAAGCAGCGTATGCTTCCATTTTATATAGACTACTAAAAAATCAGTAATCAGTATAGTAGAATCATGTAACCTTAAAATGAACACTAAATTTCCATGTGTAAACACAAAAAAGTTTTATTTTTTTGAGACATTCGCATGTACTCTAGATGTACCGATGATTCAAACTTTCATCAAGTGAAAATACGTAGAAAGTAAAATATTTGAGTTAAGTAATCCAAGACGTTTTAAACGAAAATTCATGATAGTCAAAGACCGAATTACTTTCATTTTATTGTCATCAATTCAGCATAGCTTATTTGCTTTGTTAGCATTTTTCTTGTCAAAGAACTAGCATTACAAACGTGTAGAAAGTATCCCCCGACTGTGTCGCACAGAACAATTTGATTTTTTTGATAGGGAAAACAAGGAAATAAAAGTAAGAAAGTAAAAATTCTCCATGTCTTGCATGTAAACGTACGTAATACTTACAAATTTTCATTTACACACACCCAAAAGAAACTTTTAATACGTTTGACGTATCACTGCCTGGTTGTTACTCAGCCGTGAGTGAGTGAAAGCGCGTAATATTTTTTTAAAGGATTTCCGACCGATGAAGATGAGAAGTACAGAGAACAAAAATGCTGTTTTACACCCTTCATCAGCTTCTTGTTCTCCTACATGATCATGATGACGGCGATCATCGTCCTCGACAAAAATAAGACAGGAACCAAGAAGATGAATGAAGAACGACAGCAACATCAGTCGGGGTTCCGAACAAAAATTCCTTGATTCTTTTTTTCTTATTTGTATGTTATAATATGGTTATACGTTTATGAGTAGCCCCGTTTTTTATGCTTAAATACATCGTAATTTATAGCTAGTTGAATGCTGACAGAGAAGCCAGTGTGAAATTTCCTTTTTCTCTTGTTTTTTTTTTCTCTTTAAAAAAAGATGAAGAAGGATCAGAAGAATAGAAAATTGTAATTTCTTATGTCTGGAAACCTTTGTTCTCTAACAACTATAAAAACACAATGATTTTTATCATGAGCAACACTTTCTTCTTTATAACCGTTTTTTTTTCTCTCGTCTGTCATCTGTGGGAGCAAATACATTTGTGTAGCTTGTTAGAAAGTAAAGTGGTGTAATGGTGATGATGGTGGTGGTAGGTTGTTGAATTGTTCGCGTGAGAAAGCTGTTTCCTTTAGACGTTCAAGAAATGTGACATTCATCAGAATTTCTCTTTCTTCGGCATTTATTTCGTTTTTTTTAATACGGTTATATTGCAACAAGACATTCCAATGCTGAGTTCTTTTGTTAATTTCAATTTATCATCCACAACAAAAACAACTACGGATGCTGCACTGTCTTTTCTAATAACATTTGAAAAGAGCAGTTCTACCATACATAAACCATGTATTCTCTTTTTTTCTTGTTGACGATGTACAAACAAACATTCCCGTACTATTTTTATTTCCTCCTACCGATTAGCATTTTATTTGCTACAAAGCCTCCTCTTATAAAAGATTTGCATGAACGAGTTTACAGAATAAAATGAAAGAAATAATTGTTGAGCTGTGCTTGAGACAGAGAATTTGTCAAACTTGAAAAATCAAAAACAAAGCGAAAAAAGGAGGGTTGGTAATAAAAAAAGGGTGCGAAAAGTGCAATCAAGCTCCAATAATACCTTAGATTATATCGTTTTTTAACATTAGATAAATTAAAAATTATGTAAACTGACAACTACATTTGCATGTTGAAGTCAGCCAAGTTATAATTACTACCGCTGTAGAGTGCGAAAGTTTATATGCATAATGTTTCATTTTCCAGCAATATCTAAGAATTTTTGCTCGTGAAGTTTTTGAAAACATGTATTTCAAGTAGATATTTATGAAAGACCTCAAGTATTATCTTCGCAATCATCACACATTCAGGAGGGTAAACGTCATCACCGTGATTCTTCAGAAGAGGTTTCGCATACACAATCTTAAAACACATCTATAGCTACTTGGTCACGTACACAATGAAATGGAAATGATCCCATCTCCTTTCAGATATCATATTATACCAGTTTTTCTATCCACTCAACTCAAGCAGGTTCTGACAATATACTTTCTCTCCCACAAAAACAAGTAGATTTTTATTTTTGTTATCATGCTGTCTTGAATGGAAAACAGGCCATGCAGGACTCTCCTTTCTCTCTCTTTTTAAAGTCACTCTGTAAGTGGAGTGCCGACAGTTGAGCGTCGCCCTGGATGAAACAGAATAACCTTACAGTGCTCTTTCCCATTACTCTCGCCACTACAAAATAACAACATTCATATTTTTAATATTTTTTTCCCTCGGCCATTCCGGCTAACTCTCCTGGAAGCACTTCCAACATTAACTTTACCAAACTACAGTACATTTATTACGTATCTAACATGAAACATGCTATCATTGAAACTCATCATATGCTTTCTTCTACTGTGATTGCGCGAGTTAAAAAAAATACACTTTGTTTTCTTCATCTCTCTCTCTCATGTTGAAATATACTTGTTTTTTTTATCTTACCGAGACTTTTCCCTGAGTTTTTTCCCTCTATTCTACTTTCATCCAACAAAGCTATCAAGGAGAAAGATGCTGATGCTAACTTGGCATAACACGGAAGGGTAATATACCTAAAACGACTTGGAATAAGAAAAAAAAAGTAATCCAAAATCCTAAGACAGCAGAACAGTTGAATAGTACAAAAAAAGTGAAATCTCTCAACATAATCTTAAAATCTTACATATGTGTAACTAAACACGTTTACCGAAAAAAATGGAAACTAAAGCCAAGGCTATTTTCCCTGTTTATATTCTATCAACCTTAAAAAGGAGACAAAAAATATTTTGCGGTCTGCACCCTGGTCTGTGTGTTTCTTAGGTTTTTCTCATTCTCTATTAGTTTGGCCACCAACCCGAAAGAATAATACCACGAAGGAAAAAATATCGTGCAGGCAATAATCATACAAAATAGCGTAACTGAAGTGGAAGTATGTTATGTATTTTTTTGCTCCCGGTGTAATGTAAAACACAAAAAAAAAAACTGCTTGGGTACATGTGTGCATGGTATTTTTTACCATGTCGCAAAGAGTAATATAGCCGATGGGAGATGTGTTGCCACTGTTGAAGTAGTAGAGAAAAAAGGAGACAGATCTAAGATATGAGTATCTTCTACTATTGCATTTTTATGCTCTCATTTAACCCATTTCATACGTTAGAATAAATATAGTTGACGCCAGTTTACGCTCTTAGGATGTCGTCTATCTACTTTTGTTTCGTGCAGGCAGTGAATGAATTGGTAAGCACATGTTGTCTTCTGTTTCATACAAACACTTGTAAAAAAAAGTCACTTTCTCTATCATCTTTTTTTTCAAGAAAAAAAAACTATCAAATGATATCAAACCAATAAAGGAGGGAAATGTACTAAACTGGCACCTCGTGTCATGATGGAATAAAATGAAATGCTATTTTCATTTTTACACAATCATTTTTGTTTGGATACCCCTGTTGGTGTACAACACAGTAAAAAAGTTGTTACCCTTTTGCCGAGTCATATTTGATTTCAGTTGGTAGATGAGTTTTTCATTCGACATGAACTTGCATCAAAATAATATGATCTTTCTTATCTTTACTGAGCCATCTGCAGTATGGAGTATGGATGCTTTCAAATATAGCAAACTCATGTTTTGCAGCAATGCATACAAGAACCACGAAAACTATACACACAAATATACATAAAAAAGCAGTAGTAGCAACAGTGAAACTTTAAAACTTACTTTTGCCCAGAATCCTCATTTTCAAATGATACATTTTGAAATTTTATTCAAAAACCATTAATTTCATTTAAAATATATAAATGGTGTACTAAAGGTGTACTTGCTCCAGTACGAGCACTCATTAGTTTAACTAGCACAGATTAAGTATATTTATCTGCTTCGATTCCATCCTCATCATGTTCAGTATCATTATCGTATTGTTCAGACTTATCACCCCCAAACCACACAGTCAGACGCTCTAACACGAACGTGATACAACAGGTGGAGCGCTCAATCTTTGTTCTGTTCACTACACATTTTTTCCCATTGCGCTAACGAACCTGGCAGCTCTCTCTCTCTTCGTAGCATTCTTATCCACGTAGAGATTCAACCTGCATAGGTAAGATCGAATTTCACAGGTTCACAACCTGACAGGTAGGCGTGGGCTTGCTCTTCATTGGATGCTCACATTCACCTTCACATTTCACCTGACTCACAGATTAGAAGATCGTCTACCTGTGTATAAATCCATAGATCATTTGCTCACGGTAGATCCAATCATGTACCTGAGCGTGATGTACTTCCAAAGACACACGTGAAAACGTATTTGGGGTGTGCGCAATGGAATAGAATATTTTCCATCGAGGACTCAACTACTACTGACATTTACCAAGCATGTATGAAAAAAATCTTGTTTGTTACATGGCCAGATAGTACAAGTTAACATTATAGAAACAAAAGATATATTCACGATGGCTCATCATCTATATTATCGCTTTGTCTCATGTACACCTTTATCTTTTAGTTGAAAGTCTCCTTTCTGAACTAAATTAGAGAAAAACAAAGTATCCGTAGTTCAAGATAAGACACGCATAGCATGGACAAGTTTCGGGTTCAGAAAACACACCAGTTTAATCTTATTTACACTTACTAGACAGTGCCTTACTTTGTAGTTCAGAAGGAGGTCTTTCATTACTAGACCTAGAAACATTTCAGACGATGCAATAAAATGTCAGTGCACAGTAGAAAACAACAGCAATATTGATAACAAAAAAGTTTTGAACCATTTGAAAGGTGGGCTACGGCTGTATACGTGTTCATTACCAAAAACAAGCCTTGGGTTGACTTCGGTCTTTGTTTAGTGATTCTAATCATCCGTACCGCGATTCTATGGAATTGGAATATCAGTGGAACTTTATGATAGCAAAGATACCTATGTACTGTGTACCTATCTACCTATGAACTGATAACATGGCGAAACGAACTTGAAATTTTTGCCTCATAAAAAAATCTCAAATATCACAAAAAACTTGCATTTTGAAGGTTACTTGTATCGTAATTCTATCGGTATCATGTACACGAACAGGTCGAAAACTTTACTGGATTACAGATATTTAGAAGACGAGATAAGCTTCCGTATGCAAGGGCAAGACAGTAATCTTGTAGCAGAAGTTCTCGTATGATCTACTGAGAAGGTAACATTACGCATTCACGACAACACAGAAACCTTGCTGGAGTAGTTAAGACCCGCTTGAAGGATACGAAAATCTGGTCGAACCGTTGTTATCCAAGGTACAGCAAATGATTCGTCTTTGTCTACTTGTTCCGTCAAATTAGGAAAGAGAACAAAGACCTCCTTTGTTATCTAACCAAAGAAATAATGTGTGTGTACACCTTTGGAATGAGTGCTAGACTATGCTAGTCATCGTTTC
>JAAXOA010001544.1:0-15622 GCA_036561885.1 Salina celebensis
AGGCTTCTATTTATTGTGAAGAAACTCCATATACACTTCCATTGTCTCTTCTCTGGTAGGTGACTGTCGTGGATCGTCGATCTCTGCTTTTTGGCTCCCCCATTTCCCATACATTTTTGAAAAAAATAATTTCTGCATTTTTTTATCCAATACGATAAATATGGCTAAAATAAACAGGTACTGAAAATTTCAGACCAAAATATTGAAAATTTTCGAAATTATAGTTAAAAAACTATCGCTCCTACAATTGTAACGCTATGTGGTCGGAGAAGGGTTAAAATTATGTGATGTAAAAACGAAATCAGGCAACGTTGACCACGGAGGAGAATTATGTTGATGTCGTTAACGCCACGTTGGCAAGTGTTTTATCAAGCACAACCTTTAAATTTCCATATAATAGATTGTATACGTAGGCATACAATAATACACAGTCTCCTCTTTTTGTAGACTTAGTCGTTCAGAAGTAAACAAGGTGGCGAACATAATTTCTAAACAATATAGTTGAGAAATACACATGTTACATAGGCACAATACACTTTGTAAGTTGCCTTTAAATCCTTTTCCCTGTTAATAGCACTAGGGAAAGCAAACCATCCGTTTACCAAAATGCTACATGGGAGACATAAGCAGAGAAGCCTCGTTGTGTCATCATCATCTATTGTCAAGCGTCATAGAGCACGAAACAGTTTTCATTTTTGAAAACATTTGTTAAGGCACATCTCGTTAGCTCCGATTACTTTGTATTATATTATATTACTTGGGAGAAACAACAACCATGACTGCAAAAAATGACGACGATGATGTTAGGCATTGCCGCACTCATCAAGAAGACAAAGGGCTATTGCTTCGTATTATACATCGTAGAGAATGGTGTTGAAAATGTATGCGTAACCAAATATGTATAATATAATAGTGAAAGTCTAGCTCTATCTTTAAGCAAGTGGTTAGTGGTATGTCTGTAAAGTACTTTATACCAGAAGAATTATGCCGTAAGCGGACCGCAACATGTAATGACAACATCGGCAAGTGTCGCCGGCTGTTAATGTAATAAGAATACATAAATAGTGTTACAGTCAAAATACTGCTTTATAGTAATAGAGAGCTTAAAAATAAATTGGGAAGTTTTAATGGTGTGAATTTGCTGTTTAAGCTCCAATGCAAGTTATAATGTAAACAAGAAAATGAAAGGAAGTTAAATACTGCGACAGTATCAGTATCTATGTCATCTTGTGATTACCCATCTATTTTGTGTACTTCCGTTATGTACACTTTTAAATTTAAGTACACATTGTATGTATATTTTTGTAATGACAGTGTAGTCTTGAGAACTGTATACTGTGTTTTCGCTTTACCCTGATGGACCTCATCAGAAAGTCCCCTTTTGGCCATTTTGTGTTTCGCATTTCAGAAGAAAAATCCATAAGAGAAAACGGATATGCTTGTGCTAAGTCTATATCTACATAATGCTCGTTGCATCTCCGCTACTTTTCTCTCAACGATTTTCGTACTATGCCATCACTATAAGATTACTCTAGGAAAATCTACTCCGACAAAATTACATCCTCATCTTCCATCTTCTGTCGCCTTGTTCCCTTTAACGACTCTGTTCTTTTTATATTTTTATTTACTTTGGATAGACTAGAGGAGTCTTGCAAAACACAACAGCTACTCCGTAGTTGGTACTATACTTCAACTGAGTGCCTCTGTGACTTTGCTTTCTTTTTTAAGTAAGATAGAGCCACGAATTTTTATTATCTGGCGAGGCTCTTTTGGCATCGACTCGACTCAATACGAGGTTTTGAAGAGATTGGGGCATCATCATCACTTCATAATCTTGATAAGAGTGTCTAATACTCCCTTCTGTGCATTCGTAAACGACTTGGTTTGTCACGGAGCCAAAAGTTAGACAAGGGTATTGTTTTTTGTTGTATCATAACAGGAAACTAAATACTAAACCTTGGCGTAATAGTGTCCTGCAGTTGAAGAACAAGCTGGACCTCTCAAACAATTAACAACTTGACTCGCATTCCTACGTAAAAGTTGTATTGTGTACAATGCACATTCAATGCAGTAGAAATTGTGTAATGCAGTGTTCATAAACTTAGTCGCATTCGGAGAAATACATAATTATGCAAAATAACAGGAATGAATTGTGTAATAAAGTGCATTACCATTGTGTTTATGATAATCAGTAGCATCTGTAATTAAGAAGAGGTACCATTCCGAAGAGAGCTAGCATTCCAACCGAGCCGGGTGAAATATTCTAACAAAATTTATTATTTGCTCTCTCTCAGCTAGGGAGACGACAAGCAAGAAGTTACGATGTTGTCTTACAGAGTTGGAGGAACTCAACCATTCAAATTCAAACCATGCACATGAAAATTCAGCAAGGAGTGACCTGTAGAAGTAGTAGCCGTATTATATTCATAGTGCTAGGTAGCACAATCCCAACTGCTTCTACTTGAGAAAATGATGCAGTATGTAGTTTTTTTTATCGTACCTTTGTCAACCAGCATTGTATGCAGTTGTATGTATTACAACTTACCTTATTTTCTTGTTCGCATTGCGTCCTTACTGTTTCCCAATGATAACAACCACAAAAGGAAAAAGATTTCATTTCATATGCTGCTTTTACATGCAAAATGAAAAGCACATGCAGATGTCCCCATATTTTCAAGCTTCAGCGATAAAGGCGCTTTTCTATGAATAAGCAAAAGCATGGAACAAAAAATATGTAGCCTATCAACATAAGCCTTTCCACACAACCGCCATTAGTTCCACCTTAGAGAAAGTGTGTATTTTATGCTGCTAGCAGTAGTTCATGTCGTCAAATCGAAATAAAGCCTCTGGATACAGATAAATGAGAGCTGAGAGTAACGAGAGAAAAAAAAATGTGTTAGTTTTCTCTTTCTTCTTTTCGTTTAAAAAGTCCAGCCTTTCTACTGGCATTTCACACTCCTTACTTTCTCTAGACACTTTAAGGAATGGTCTCCTATCTGATGTTTTAAACTTAAGTAAAACACTTGTGACTGTATATTACAGGTATTCTACGATTTTAAGTCTACCTTTTCTCCAATGGAAGAGTTGCTTTCATATATGGTTTTATTAGCACAACAGTGTAAAACTGTACATGGCCTAAGACGAGTTTTGCTAGCGGGTTCAAGCAAGTTTAAAACGGACTGAGTGTTCAAGAGCTATCTAGTTTTTTTGAATGAGGTAGCACGTAAAAGTTAACTATCCCAGAAGCCGAAAAATGTTCACTCAACCTTTATTACTCAAGGCACACAATACGACTACTACCCTACTTTTTGTGTTTTTAAATTTAAGTACACCATACATTCCTATTTCAGTCAGTTGCACGTCCCCTCCTTTCTTTTTTTTTATTTTAAGCTCAGAGGGAAAAATTAGAGGACTACTGTATGTACCTCAGAAAGTCCTTGAAATTTGACTTTCCCTTGTTTTTCGTCTTAGACCATTTTGCAAATGATGTCAATTCTAGAAAGCTGAAAAAAATGTCTAAACTTATAGAACCTCTGTCCCATGGTGAAAGAATTCTTGGTAATAGGAGATGAGAAAATCCCTTAAGTTCCGGACCCCACTCAAATGTGCTAAACATACTTGACGAATTCTGACTACCACCCATTGAATGATTGTAAAAGCGAGAGCTCTTCCAAAAGACCAGTTTAGAGTTGTTGTGCATATGAGAAAACTGCTAAAACCCACGTATCACAAGGAAAGCATTTCAGCTTTACATATATTGTAACGTGTTGATTTTCAATGGCTTTCACGTGTCACTCTTGTGTATACTTACATTGTATGCATTCCATTGCGAGGACTCATCTACTTATCCTCGTGGTGAGCCTTCGGCTAAAACAAGGATGCTGTGATACAGTTTGCTTATTCTTTCAAAAATATTTACACGAGGATCAAGAGAGGCAGATTTTCGTGTTCCTCTTATTTTTCGTCTCTTGTGGGATGCTTGGTAATGTTATTGCCCTATTTAAGAAGATACATAAATGAGCAGGCGAATACTTTTTTATACTCGTCAAAAAACATTGCCAGTCTGCTTGTGCCACAATGCTCGCAAAAAATGAGCCCACTAGGATAACTAACGATGAGAACATTGGGAATCCTTTCTCAACGCAGTTGTGTGGTAGCCATTATAGGTTGTTGTATGAGTATAAGGAACAACGAACGTATTTAGTAGCTGGTATAACTTTTTTTTAAAATGTATCTTTATAGAGAAGCTCGAAGCGGTTTTCCTTTATTTTGAGATCACCCTAGTATGTCTCACTACTAAACCAGCCACTGACAGAAAGCTGCAGTAGACCAAAACGAAAAACAGCCTTCATCAGAATTACAGCAATAAACTCAATAATGATGAGACATTTTACAAGCTTTCACTTGGGAGAAAGTACTGTCAAAAATCAGAATGAGCCGTTTGCAATTATTTGTTCGATGTTCTTGATGTAAAGCTGGGCCATGTGTGATAAAGCTAACGAAATTACATACAATTTGTCATGTTTGAAAGTGTAAAACGGGGAAATAGCCGGAACGTCTACTTGCGATTGCATGAATCCTGCCGACAAAAGGTTTGTGCATTTCTTATTTAGCAAACCGAACCAGATTTCACAACGAGCTTCTAAGTTGCTTTCTTTCTTTCTACATAACTATTCACATAACTTTGGCCAGCTACAATGCGTCTTTAGTAAGAGCTAAGCTGTTTAAACTTTCTCCATGTCTTTAATACTTCCCTCCACTTTTGTTGATTGAACCAATTTTGCATTCCATTAACATCTATAGTTGTGTATTGTGAGTCCAAGTCGCCTCCTGATGTTGAATTTGCATAACGATTTATTTATACTTCAAGATTTGTTTTGGCTGTTAAGAAACTACGTTCCCCGCATTTAAGAGAAGTCCACAGCCAACCTTCGAACCCTACGGCGAGTCCAATTTCGTATTCGCAAAATTTCTCGGTACATAATACAATACAAACACCATCCCGTCGTTTGAATGGAAAATTCCTAAATAAGTCTCATTTGTGAAGAAGAAGAACGAATTACGGACAAACTTCAATCTTGAGATAGGCAATAAGCTGGTATCGTTGGTTCTACTGCATAGTTATGTTCAAACTTTTTGGCGCAGTAATATTTTCTATGGGGTGCTACACATTTGCCAGCAAATGGCGTTTGTCCCAGCTTCCCTTTTTTCTCAAAAAATGCATAAGACACTTATTTCCCTGAAGTTTCCTTATGTATAGTAGCATCAATTTTGCGATTGTGGCAGTCATAGAATCGCACATTAGAAGACATTCCCAGTAATAAAGTATCTAGACAGCCATGAACTTCGCTTTTCTCTTGTTTGGTGGAACTGATTTGCCAACATCTCAAACCATCTGCATTGTAGTTTATGGCTAAAATGGGAGCTTGTAGTCATCATCGTTGCTTTGCTGACGGTGCATATCTTTTAATGCCTCTCCATTCGTAGCTCTTTGTTATGCAAAGCAAGTGCGATGCTTATACCTCCCAAATGCATATTAATCTCTATAGCCTTCAACCAAAGAAATAAATCTGAATGTGAGGGGTAAATAGAAAACGGAGGAGTTTGCATGGAGGATAGTGCCACGATATTATGGTTGATTAGTGCTTGGAAGCGCGAAAGAGTTGTAATACATAGAAACTAGCATCTAATGTCCCACCAGAGATATAAAGGAGTTAGTGAAAGTAATACGCTTTATGACAAAAACACAGATATACAGCCAAAGTCAATTCAAAAGGGTTGCAATAAAAAACTTACTAGTCACTCTGCCTAATAAGATGAGTTGGATGAAAACAGGCTAGAATCATACGATTTTACTAATGTGTAATAATGGTTTCAATGTGAGATTGTGGCTGTGGAAATGTCGTTTCGTTTAACGGTCTGTGGAAGATTAAGACTGGCAGTGAAACTCATCTTACGCAATTTGCAAACAAGTCTTACTAGAACTTCAAGACGCATCCCAAATCCACCTCTCAGATTTCTGCAAATCACGTTATACATATACAAGCGTAAACAGCACGAGGGTTTATAGTTTTTTTGTAATGTAAGATGGTACCAAAAATGCTTATTGCAAAACGGCTCATTTAGATATATACGATACGTTCTACCCAATATAGGACACACAATAGACCTAGAAAAGTAAACCAGCGGACATGGCGGATGATATAAGGGTGAATACTATATCAATGTTAATTTGTGGAAAACTGTTCGCGGTATCTGTAGCCGTTATGACTGTTACAAGCCTGTGTAAAATATGCCGAGCAGTTTATTTGAGTTTTTACTCCATAAAATTGGGATTGGAAGAACCATTCAGAGCTGAAGTGGTCTCAAGAAGCACTACTTACTATGCACTAAAACAGATCCCCGACTTTTGTGGAAAACTGACATAGAAAAAAATCGTATTGTTATTGCTGTATTTCTATCTCTTATCCACATGTCAGACGCATATGTAGGCCATGAGGCGTGTTATTTATTGCTTCTACTAACTACACCTAATGGCATTCCATCAGGTAGTATTTTTTCCACTTCCCACATTCAATATTTCTTACATAACATATGCTTGCCAGAACTGTTTAAAAGCAGTCATGTTCATGCATAACACAATACGAGGAATGAAACCAAATCGGTCTGGTGGAAAAGGTAAAGGAGTATGAAAAGTCAAACCGTCAGAGAGAAAGGGAGTCCGTCCAAACTCTCATCGGCCTGTTTTACTATTTGCTGGATAGGATGGATAGCGGATTTCCCTATTCTCCTGGACCATTCTCTCTGCTAACAATTTTCTCTTTCCAAAAAAAAACCATAAGAGAATTGGAGGGAAAAGAAAAAGGAAACGCACACACACAAAAGAAAAGAGAAAGGGAAATAAAGGTTTAAAATATTCAACCTCACTAGACCAATGAACCGTGATTTGAGCCCAATCGATCCATTTTACTCACGATCTTCCGTTCTTGATACTGTTCAAATATTGGGATAAGAGATGAAGGGAGCCTTTCCACTTTCCTTTTTCTTGAGGTTTTTCGATTTTTTACACTACTATTACTGTAAGTGCTAAGCCATACACATGGTGCTATTTGCCGTTCTTGATACTCCTAAAAATTGCTTTCCAGTTTACACTAAAAACAGAATATGCTCTTCTGGCTACTCTTACTTTTGACTTGGAAAGTCACCTTGATCATTTCGCGAGTTTATGGAATATCTCTGGCGGTTTAGCAAATCCAATGGGTTTCTTTGAACTAAAAACGGACAATTTGTACCTCATATTTTGTTATTCATAACTATGCATTCAATTCATTCCTCCAATAGTACAATATATGTATGAGGGTACTATTTGCGGCTGTAATATTGTACCGTATATCGATGTTAAATGATACCCTTATGAATATAATTTGAATTTTTAGCAGTCTATATTTTAAATGTCTGAATTCTGTACTGCTTTCTCCCTGATAAAAATCTAAACTTTCACAAATGGGGGAAAGTGACTCTGTAGTGTGGACGACGGAAATCCAATAAACAGCTTGATGCCAAAAACAACACGACCCGATTCGTTTGGTAGCTGTCGAAACAGAGCGTTCGTTAAACCGATGTGGGTTCCATGTGTGTGCGTGACTGTAGTGCATGTCACACTAGCGGTCATGTTTATTTTGACAGGAGGCATACAGGAAAACTAGTTTATCATAATTTCTTCATCTCCTTTTCGTCTTTTTCCGGCAAGCATGTTTCAAGTAGATGTGATCGGGAGACGGAAACGAAGTGGAAGCGAAATGAAGTGAAATAAAAACATTCTTAACTTTTTCTTTGGAGATTTTGAATTTTTTAAACACGAGCGAATAATTTATGATGGGATTAGCGAAAAACAAGTGTTGTGTTTTTATTCTATTTCATACTTCTTTAATCAACATAAATTTGCCAACAGAAAACCTAAATATTTAACGGAAATTCCCTTTCATGATCTACCTTTCCCCATCTCTGAGCCAGTAGTATAAACGCACATATCGACCATTTGCATCAGCTAGTGATTGTTTTAATATATGCTTTTATGTGCTGGAATCTGGTACTACCTACTTGTCATAGTCACGAATTAAACATGACTAATCACCCACAGTATTTGCCTTCTGGGTGTTTTAGCATGCAGTTTAACTTCTTATTTTTAAATCGGAAATCTATGCACGCAATGTTTGAAAAGCCTAACACCAGGTCACCCGTGATTATATTTGGATTTACCAAAAAAATATAACACAAAGCGATAAGTTACGTATTACGTATTATATTCCCTCATAGAACACATTACCCGAATAGTAATCATCAATACCACACAGTCGCAAATCATATTACATTACGTATTTTGATGCATGTACCATGTGGCTGTGAATGAAGTTTTCAGCTTTTATGATTTTATCGAAACTCAAAGTCACTTGACAATCCGTTTATTCTCCTACTCGTTCCAATTTTCCCTTTGAATGGAAGTGAACACAAGCCGACTGCTTTTAACAGGAATGGATCCATTTACTTGAGATTTTTTTTTTCGGCTATTTTTAACACTCATAATATATCTCTTATACAATGCTATAATGGAGAAATAGGTTTTGGATTTGATAGTGAAAGTTGCCCTATTTTATGGAAGACGATGTAGACGCCCACTACGCATCAACCCATTTTTAAAAAGTTTTGTATATGACACGCAGAAAATGTCATAGGAGAAAGAGAACCCTGTCATCAGAATAAAATGTACACACACCGCGAAGGAAAAGATGCTAGCCAAAGAAGACATTCAAGACCATCGTAAAAGGACGAAGACACAAGTGAAAAGAGTGAGAATCGAATAATCGATATGAACTGGAACGAAGCCATACCATGTTATGCCATGCTTTTCCTTCCTTTTCCCGTGGCCTCTCTTTTTTCCCGATCCTCTCCTCCTTTCTCCCCATTACGCTAGAGTGGTAGAAGAGAAAATAGCGAAGGAGAGATTTGCAACAAGAAAAGGCAAAAAGGAGTTGAGAATGAGCGGGAGATTTTCCTGAACATGGAATCCTTCTTTCTTTTCTTGCTTTCATAGTGTTTCCAGCCAGAGCAAAAGTAAAGCCGTTGAAACGGAACTTGGGCAAGCCGAAAAAAAGGTTCGGGCTAAACCCAAACGCACTGATGTTTATAACTTGAAAGTTGTCAGTACAACTAGGCATTCATGAAAAATATAACTACCTACATCCTTTTGCTTCGCAAGTAAAGCATTTTTTTTTGTACTACAACATGGCTCCATAGATTTCAAAATACAATTTATCCCTTTATTTTGCCACAATCTTTATACGGTTTCCACCATGGTTGTTTCACCTCCTTATATTTTCTCCTTCGTCAACTATACTTTTGTTTAGTGCTACATTATGAGAATATAAAAAGCAATATACTCTTTTTCTAATCAATGCTGTTTGTTTTCATTTTCGCAGTATAAATATAGTGTCATTCTTCATCTTCACTACGAGGTAGCTACTATTTTCTCTTTTTTTGCACACCAAATATGTGCACCAGTGACAAAAAAGAGAAGAAAAAGGAGGAAGTTGTATTACGGCTTCGCGACCGGCGACCTACTGTATATTGCCACTTTCTCCGTGCAGTAATATGTTTTTATATTTTCAGTTCCTTTGCCTTACTATGTCCCCCACTTAAACTAAGACTAAGTGAATTTCTAAAATACAATGGTAATGCTATCGTGCTCAATATGATATGTTACATCTTCTCCGGGATTTCTGAACTGTTTGCTTTCCTTTTTCCCAGTTGTTTTTCAGTCCCAGGTAACCTGCATAGGAATACTAGTGAATACGCGCGGGAGAACAAGTAGAGTTTCTTCGCCTAATTGAATACTCAAACTTTTATGAGATACGTGTTCTTTTGAATCTAAAAATAGTCCATCTGCTTTTTCGTAATTAAGCTAATTATAATATGTTTACTCTGTGGTATTTCCACATTTATTATTATCCATAATCTATGGATTGGTGAAAGTAGGAAGCAACTTATTGTATTTGTTAGGAACAGCCAATAAGTCTGCCAATATACATACAAAGTCTTACGAAACGTTTCATCTAAGCCATAATAAGGTTGTTTTGAGAAACTATATAAAAACGAATCAAGATGCCATATGTCTGCATACGACTCCCACTCAATTTATAGTTATCATTTTGAAGCTTCTTTCTCCAGTTCATTCATTGTTAACACACATGGATGACGGGTATGAAGAAAGTGTGCATTTAATGAACTCAAAGCTACTTCAAAGATAACAAATATATTTGGAATGAAATTCGAAAAACTATATTAAATATCTGTTTTTGTGATCTTTCTTTTTATGTTTTCTCTTTTTACTTTATTGCAAGTGGAGTTTCATTAGTTTCTGTCGTCTTTTTTGGCATTTCCCTTCTATATCAATCGTTATCCCACAGGGCTGCTCAACTTTAGCTGCTGCAGCGTAACTACACTGACACAACTGTCTTGTCCTGTCTTTTCTTATACTATACCACATTGTCGTTTTCTTTTTAGGTACAAAATGTTTACTCTATGCCTAGGGAATTCCCGACGAGTCTTAAACTTTGCTTTTCTTCTTCCAACCTCCTTCCTACGGGTTCCATACTCTCGTATACGCCAAATACACTGACCTCTTTCAATCTGTTCGAGTGATCATTCACTCAAAACAAGGGCAGCTGACAGAAATGGAAGACTTTATAGATACTTTATCATACGTCATACTGCAAAATAGAAGATCACCCTTTTCTAATAATATCACTTTCTTTCCTCTATCAAACAATATTCTTATATTATTACATTTATTCTCGGCTATATCTGAAACGTCCAAAGCCATTTACCATTATGAAAAATACTGGCAGCTCGGGTAATGTGTCTGGGTCAGGATTCTTTCTGTCACGATTGATAACGTAATGCAACTCGTGCTCTTCTAGTATACGCCAAATACACTGACCTCTTTCAATCTGTTCGAGTGATCATTCACTCAAAACAAGGGCAGCTGACAGAAATGGAAGACTTTATAGATACTTTATCATACATCATACTGCAAAATAGAAGATCACCGTTTCTAATAATATCACTTTCTTTCTTCTATCAAACAATATTCTTATATTATTACATTTATTCTCGGCTATATCTCAAACGTCCAAAGCCATTTACCATTATGAAAAATACTGGCAGCTCGGGTAATGTGTCTGGGTCAGGATTCTTTCTGTCACGATTGATAACGTAATGCAACTCGTGCTCTTCTGGCACCACCAAAATTCCCAACGAAACTTGTGTATTTCTGTGAGCAGCCATTTAGGGTACTTAGGTACATAAAACGTAAACCTGGCAGAAAGCCTTCCTGTTCCAACAAGATAGTCAAACACTTGCTCCATAGTCGTTATAGCTTTGTTGCTGCTTTCTACAACAATGCCAACATAGGAAAACAAACAAAACAGGAAAGTTTCTATTATAATAGCCTACTTATAGTCCACGACAGAAAAAAAGACATCACATCCTCATCTATTCTCTGTACATGGCAGTGTTCAACGATCCCATAACACTGAATTACAACATTACCCCGTATAAGCCATATCACATCTAGCAAAACTGTACATTGTATTTTTTTGAAAAAGGTTGATGAAAGAAAGCATGCGAAGGAATCACAATGACACAATCGAATAGCTAAACAGAAACACTAGCCATGATCATCGCATTGATAGGCTTAGGGTACGGTTATGCGAAGAAAAAAACTCGTGGCAAGAACGCACACTGCATATTGATGCTGAGCATATCAGTTTGATGTTATGAGCAAAAGCGTTTCATTTTTCGTAGGTGCCTTTTACATGGCAGGCATAACTGCAAATCTGCCAAACGATATCGCTTTCTTTTATGTTTCAAGCAAGTAAAATGCATTATGTGGGTAGTAAACGTTTAAAGTCTCGGCTAGAAAACGGATAACGTACATAGCACGCTTTCGTCTTTAGCTGAATGTATACCAAAGTAAATCTTTGCAATAGTGTAGTGTAAGCTTTACTTTTTGAAGCGAAAGGAGAAAGTAACATCAACAGTAACTGTTTATCAGCTATTCGATGACACCCATGAATACAGCCGATAAACTATAATAATCTTTGGATAGAAGTAATATCAATTGCATTCCCACCCAAAGCTGCGAATTTCAGAGAACAACATGATTGACTAGAACTGAAAATCGACTTGTTGTGTCATGGGGATTTCTTAAGACAAAAACTCCCCCGGGTTGGGTTGTCTCGGAAAGAAAAAGTGCCTGCCAAAGTACTTCCAATCAGTGTGTACAAAACAAAAGTCTCCCTGTATTGTCTTCTGTACAAAGAACATCAACGAGACTTGACTGATGCCCATTTTTCTCTGTAATGTTGATGCAAACTAACAAAAACTCGACTACGATGCGGTAAAACATAGATTGAGTGTAGAATTTCAGAGAACAACATGATTGACTAGAACTGAAAATCGACTTGTTGTGTCATGGGGATTTCTTAAGACAAAAACTCCCCCGGGTTTGGTTGTCTCGGAAAGAAAAAGTGCCTGCCAAAAGTGCCAAAGTACTTCCAATCAGTGTGTACAAAACAAAAGTCGCTCTGTATTGTCTTCTGTACAAAGAACATCAACGAGACTTGACTGATGCCCATTTTTCTCTGTAATGTTGATGCAAACTAACAAAAACTCGACTACGATGCGGTAAAACCTAGATTGAGTGTGACACCCGAGTTTCATGATTTTCTTTGAAGACAACTTATAAACCTTTTCAACGCTTGAATCTTATTAAAACTGGTATGAGAAATGTTTAGTGGCTCATTTTATTTTAAGGAAATTACTTTTCTGACTACGCAAAAACTTTTTTTTTGCCTAAGTGCATATACCTAAAAGCAATTGAAGTAAGTAGGTAGGCAACAGTGGAGACAGTTTTTCCATAGAAAATATGAATGTAAAATATTCATACATTCATTTTTCCATTATATATTTTTTGGCTCTCTGCTCCATCCTGATATAAAAGTTCACTATTGATAGGCAACAGTGAGACAGTTTTTCCATAGAAAATATGAATGTAAAATATTCATACATTCATTTTTCCATTATATATTTTTTGGCTCTCTGCTCCATCCTGATATAAAAGTTCACTATTGAATTAGTGGTTTAGTAGTGGTTGCTATATCTGTATCCTATGTTTTATAGTCCTAATGGTTGCATCACTTATGACCCACACAACTTTCACATTTGCCCTACAGTAGAATAAAGCTCATTTTCAAGAAAGATCTTTTTTTATTGCTGAGCCCATTTTCTACATAGAGGAATGCTGAATACTGAGTAAAACAACTCCAATTGATGCTCATTATCTTTGTGCACCATATTCAAGTCATTTCTTCATCTAACCATTCCTTTGCATCTCATTGTCGCTTTTTATAAGTTTTCTTGTCTTCTTCGTCAATGTTGTAGAGATAGAGATACCAATTTCCTTGGAATTTCGTAAGCATTGGCGCTGAATTCATAAGTTCCTTGACGATGTCGTAGGGCATTCCTATCCAATTTCTCGTAATGATTCATACCTAAATTCCACGATGCAAAAAAAAGTCAGAAGACAAAGGTTTTTCTGCTGTTCACAGAAAACGTTTCTATTTGCTAAGCAGTTATTATCGCGAAGGCGAAGAAAGTCGAGCGTTGCACTGCACTGTAATTGTATCCTTTGCCTACTAACAGTTTGAAAAATGGGAGAGTTCGCTACATCTATAAATTACATAACCTTGCTCACTCTTGCAGAAGTCGAAAAAAAATTGGTATGAAGAATACACACTGACAATTATATCCCACCCCACCCTATTTCTCTTTATTTACAAAAGAGCGACAGCGATTTCAATGGCAACAAAAGATAGACTGCGTTCGTGTGTTGCACTATATTCCCATCTGAGAGCGTGATTCCCTTTCTTTCCTCAGTAGATGGTACTTAATATTTGATTTTTGAAATGACGTTTTAGTCTACGAAGTAGATTGGGTGATTCCATTTTTTCAGAAAGCTTGATATACATACTAATCTCTTTGTTAAGGGTAAGTCTACATAGTAGACTGGATTACTAGTTTCTCTTTATTTACAAAAGAGCGACAGCGATTTCAATGGCAACAAAAGATAGACTGCGTTCGTGTGTTGCACTATATTCCCCTTGAGTGCTTTGAATCAAGTAACGACATAATAATATATAATATAAAGATTTTCATCTTTTTTCACTAAAAGAATTTTCCGAGAAGACTACACATTTGAAGGACTACTTATTACATAAGGAGAATGACTTTGCACATCTAAAAACCATGATGCTTTACAACTCACAGCACATTCAAAACATCAAGAAGGAAAAATTCATTCAAGGAGAAAGCCGAAAAGACAAGTTGGGGAATAACAAGTTCAACTTGAAAGGACTAACTTTTCTTATCGCTTCGTTGTCGCATTCACTCTTAAAATGTCTTACATACAACAGCATGTTATGTAGCCAGTCTTTTGCCTCTCCTTTACGTTGTGCCCATCATCATATCATTTTTTGTCTCTTTTTAGTTTTCCTTTTATAAGAAATCAATGGTAAAGCACGGTAATGTTTTCTTATTCATAGCTATAGTTAAGAGCTGCTAACGATACATGAGCAACTTTCAATGTACTCTTTTGTCGTACTCTGATTAAAACTAAGTGTGCAGAAAAGTGAGAGTAAAGTTTTTTCCTGATTAGATGCTTAGCATTAAACTTTTCACTGAAAGGGTGTATTTTCCCGAGGAAATCTGCCGAATGTACGTTTAAAATTTAAAGCATATATTTTATAATTTCCGTTTATACACTTGCGTGCGACACGTGACATTGCTCAAGTATCTTCCTGGGTTGCGTTGGAGAGTTACAAGATTTTAGGACATAATTATTTCCCTGTGTAGGCGTTTTTAGAGCTACAATGAAATTCTCCCTTTCCGAATTTTTAGCATCATTATAACAGATGGTCTTGCTTCTTGCGAGTGACATAGCGTCAACACTGTTTGAAGAAGCTACACTGATAGGAGAAAGTCGACTGTCGAAACCACTACTTCAGAATTACGTAAAAAGTTGTGATAATGAAGAACCGTATAGGAAGCAAATTTTGTAGAAAGCCGGAAAGGAAGGAAAAGATGTTAGGAATCAGCGAGCACACATTTTGTTCGTAAAACACAAGATAAAAAGCTGATGCAGCAATAGTAAAAAAGAAAGTGGTAAGCTGTTAGGACTGTAAGTATGTCGAATAAAAAATCTCTATCATCATTTTTGTTGGTAGCGATTCTTTCAGCATGCAGTATAGCAGTTCGTAGTGCTTGATATGTACATAAAACGCGAATACGGTTTGTCTTATCGGTACTACTGGGCAAATACCGTAAAAAATAGGCCTGACGACCTAGAAGAAGGAAAGTAAAACTAAAAAAACAATAATATTGTAACAAATGGCAGAAGAAAGGAAATTCACGGTAAAATAAAATAAAAGCATTTCGGTAGTTCTACTCAATGGCGATACCGCCCATTTCCGAAGTTTAGTCCGTACATTGTTAAAAACAGCTTTCA
>JAAXOA010001545.1:0-15622 GCA_036561885.1 Salina celebensis
GAGACGCCGCAGCATTTTTTCATTTGGCAAAGACAGACAGGCTCCTGAATCCTAGAAACTTGCATTTTAGTAGCGATACGCTTCTCAAACTCAGGTCCGGCATTGTAGTGAATAATCTGCCTGTGAGTAGTGTGCACTTCTCAGTACGATTGTTATCTTTGTATCAAGCGGGCCTGGATCAGTTATGGTCCCGCCGGTCGTACGACAACGTGCTAAATTCAAATTCTCGTTTTAATCTGAGGAAGCATAAGGCAGAGCTGAATGAATTAGCAAATCCAAAAGCAGTTTCCACACTGGATAATATTATAGTAGTGTTTTATATGTGGGCTGCTGGGCTTCTTGTTTCTATCATTTTACAAATTAGCGAATACTTTCTCCTGGCTCAGTTATGCGCCAATAAGACTATTTTATTCCCAAGTGCACAAAGTATGTGTAGCTGCCGATCTGTATATACAAATATTTGTTTGAAGTTGATAGGCACTGATAAATCCTTTGTATTGAAAACTTATGATGATGTAAGAAAGTTATTCAAATTCTATTATCGCCGCAACAATACATCAGTAGTACTTGAGAAAGTCAATAAACCTTCTAAAGCTGTCGCAAACCTATAAACAAAGCACCTTCGGACAGTTTGTGTTTCACTATGAAAACTAACCTAGAAACGCTCGGTCTCACAGCTTTACGTATTTCAGTTTAATCCCGATGTGTATCCCATCAGGATTTACGCAACACACACGAGAATTATATCTTATTGGGCTTAGTTTTATTTACAGAACTTTTTATGCATCAATGTTAAAGTCACTACTTACTCAACGCTAGCCACAAATCTTATTAAAAACTATTTTCAGTCATTGCTATATGTATATAGCTATCGGTCTTATATGACACATTATTGAAATTAAATTAGTGGATATCACCAAATGAAACATCATAATGACAGGCACATGCGCATCAATCTTGCAGTTGTCAGTTATCACTAAAATCAATTTGGCAGTGACAATGGTTCAAGCACTAATATAAATTTGGTGCACGTCGCGCTCACATCACAGTTCCCATCTGCAAGTTGCCCGTGTCGATTTCTTCACTAACCAAAATGTCTGTTTTAGCCCACTTCGTCCTATTTAGTTTATGCGTAATGGCATCCAGCCACATGCGCATGTTAGAGCCCCCTGGTCGTACTTCACTCTGGCGGTTTCCGGAATTCGCTAGCTATAACCCTGAGGTAATTGACACCGACGACCAAATGTGGTGTGATAACGTTCGGCAGTTTGAAGAAGACACCAGGTGTGGAGTTTGCGGTGACCCGGTCCAAGACCCCATCCCACGTAATAGCGAGTATAGAGGAAAATGGTGGCGTGATGTAAAAGTTAGAACATATAAGTCAGGCGAAACAATCCCAATTCACTTGCAAATGTACGCACCACATGGCGGCGGGGTTGAGGTTCAAATTTGCAACAGGGTCCCTGAAACAGACGATTGTTTTGTGAATATGGTACTTGGAAATGGAGACACATATTGGCCATTGAGGTAATAACTCATTTAATTACAAAGCATGGGATTACATAATTTAATAAAATTTGTTGAATTGATAAGATTGGGTGACGGAGATATCGACATCAGAACAACGGCCAAGTTACCTGATGGCATGCGATGCGACTCATGTGTTATCAGATTTCACTACAGAGGAGCTCAGAACTGGGGAACCTGTGACAATTCAAGGACCTGTGAGTGTGACACAAACTCAGGAAATCCTCCTGGGGGAATGGGATGTTCTGAGCAACAAACCTTCAGAGGGTGTTCCGATATAAAAATTGAGTAATTTTCGTTCGTCTCCAGTTCAAACAAAGGTTATATGTTAATAAAGGCAAACAAAAAAAACAATTTATTTTTCTCTTCCTACTACGAAGTTTTGAAGCATGATTGACCGCCTATGATTGATCATAATCTTGACATAATGTTTGAACGGTATTATGTGTGTTTCTCACATGCGATAACTGTGCGCTAACTCATTAATCACCAACCACACCGCGTCACTTTTCATGAAATGAAACGAAATAAACACTGTTGTTTTTCAGAATATGTATGCAGATAACTTGCCGATTATTTATTATATGTTGGAAATAATAACATGTTTCCTCCAAATACAAGGCAATTGATTTATTTCAAAAACAACACAGATCAGTTATCTAGCCTAGATCTGACAAGCATTTTAAATCTTCACTGCTTCACGCAACAATATCTGAAGCAAAATCGACGCATGTTTGTTAAAGGAGCTATGCTGTTAATTTTTGTGTGATGCTTTTTGATTTCACTTTGTCCGGTGGTAGTACTTGAAAGCTTTACATTCCGAAAGGCTGAGAAGGATAATTCCACCATATTCAAAAAATTCGAAGCCACTAGGTTTTCGGAAATAATGTAAAATTTAATGAACGTATTCTCAGAGCATTAACTTTACTACTTTTCTTTCCATCATACATTTTTTTATCTAATCATATCATGATCGAGTAACGACTGCCAATCGGTAAGTGTTTGTTTTATATAACTATTGCTTAGTAGGAGCTGAATTCCAAGCACCGTATGGATTACTTCAAGTCTCACAGAAGAATTTGCCTCCTTTATCAAACTCTACAAAATTATGGTGGTTCACAAGTTTTATAGTGGACTTGCACGCAAATCCAGGATCAACAAAAGAATGCAAAAAATATGAATAAATTGGATCTAAAATGATTTAGGAGGAGATTAGCCGAGGGCAAGTAACAACTTTTATTGTCCATCCATGTAACTGTGTGTACAACAAAATATGTGCGTAATTTAAAAAAACGAACTGACACATGTAAAAGTATGTAAAAGATTCCAGTTATGTCGACACCTATTCAAATCTGGTTCGCAATGTATATTTAACATTAAAATCTTTTTATCTAGTCTGTCTGAGTATGGTTCTTCTAGTTATGTTATAGCTGTAATTTCAATTTACAAGCACATGGTAAACACTAGACAAATTGGCCAACATGCACGTACACCGTCTCGTCAGGAAGCTTGACACTTGAAACCCGCCCCAGCGGCACTTCGAGAATGTGACATTGAGAAAAGTTCAAGCCAACCGCCCGTGCAGTGAAAAATGCTCAAGTAATGCTAAAATGAAATCAATATATGATGTAGACGGCATGCACTGGAGATTAATTTGCATGAAGTATGGAACAGTGGATCAGGAAGATTTCGTTGGAGCGGTTTAGAAAAATGCAGGACCAAGGACAGCGAACTTCTCGAGTTTGCTGTACAGGCATACTACCCTTGCGAAGACTATCGATAAGCTTTGGGATTGCGGATATAGTAAGAATGACGGCAATTGGTATTTGTAGAACTATTTTATTGTTTTCAAGACGTTGTTAAAAAAAAATATACCAGATATTTGGGATCACAGGAATGGTTACAACAATGAAGCTGGTTGAGGCCAAGGCAAATTTCGATAGTGTGACAAAATCCAATCTTTAATAATAATCCTAATCCTCTGAAAATCCACTTTATAATTTTCATGCACTTTGGCAGACGGGGTTTACTTGTCCTGGGTCCCGATAGGACTGTGGATATGGTTCTTTGTTGGCCACACAGCTCAATTTTTATTGGGAGGATTCTTAATTGGGGGAGCAGTTGCTGTAAGGATCTATAAATGTAAATGTGGCGTGTTAACTCATGTGTCGTGTCTTCATTTGATCATGAACTATTATTGAGTTTAGAAGCGCAGAGATGTACTTATATTTTGGATGCTGGTAACTACTTGTTTTGCACTATCTAGTGGCTTAATCTTTCGGTTAATGGAGCTATCCATAGTGTATCAGTATGTGACGCATTTGAAACAAGAACAGGAAGTCACTCTTATCTCAGGATATGGTCCAGGCGAAAGTTCTTATGCACCGCCAGTTGTTGCATCACCAATTCGACCATTTCACCCATCAGAAAACCCCCAGAATGAAAACCCTCCCGCTTTCCAGGATTGCAGTCCAAAACAAATGATGACTCCAAGTGCTTTGCTCCCTCCGCCTAGCTACGTGATTGCAGCTGAAATGGAAGGACACTAGAATAACCCAACAACGGAGCAGCAATGTGTGCAGATTTAATCCATCTGTTTCAAATTAATCCTCGGGTGGTCGTTTCCCAACCCAAACACTAGATATTAAACAGCACATATTACAAGTGCCACAAAATACCTTGTTTATGTTCTAACAATATTCATGAATGCAAATGCATTCTTTCCACATGAATATAGCATTGTTGATCCTGATACTAGTACTAGTATCAAAGAGCTAAACCACATTACATTAAAGCCACCAGAAACTTTCAAGAATAGAAGCGTTGTTAACTTCTCTCGATAATGCTGACCTTGCATAAAAATACACTTCTTGACTAAAATTACGAATGTTTTACAATTTTGTTGTGCGGTATTGTGTGTTTGGCATTCGAAAAATTTAAAGTGCATGGGCCAGGCAATTGTTTTCCTCTTTGACTTTCTAAAGATTAAAGATTAAAGAGTATTGTCTACTAATCCTCCCCTTTATCCTGTCTACTTGGTAGGACGAAACATGACAATTCGCTTAAATGCTCTGGGGCTCTGGCTCTGGAGTGATACTTTTTATGCAACATCATCAGAAATGGCTCAAAATCAATCGCGATCTTCCAAAATGTTCAAAGTAATTTTATGACTAATTTTCTTTGTTTCTTTGTTTGTAAAAAGTTTACTTTGTGCTTACTAAATCATAAATGTGAACGTGTCGTAACCTACTTTCATCCGACAAATATGCATCGTTGTATAGGAATAACTCGGGGCATCGTTAGAAACAACGGTAAGTTGCCTGATTGCCTCGGAATTACATATTCCAAAGCACTTAGAGTGCTCGTTATGTTCAAGTACATTGGTTAGATATCGATTTATACACGTGGTGTTTTCACAAAGAAAAAACCAATCAGCTTGTTAGGAAACCTTCCATCAGAATAATAATGAATTATTTAGCGAAGAAGCACAAAATTAGTCTTATGTCCAATCTGGACACAAACATAAAAAACCATTAACTCTAAAACGAGAGGGTACTCAATAGTCACCTCGATGTCGCCTCAGTTAAACATATATTTTTGCTTACTGAACTTCAACAGCTAAATACGGCTTATGAATTTTCATTTACAATTGTGCATTTCACAATTTTTTTAAATATTCAATTCAGGGTCCTTAAAACAAGCCACGTAAAGTATAGAATCGTACGAAGAATCCCACACTTCCGTGCGTTCGTCTGGAACATATTGGTGAATTATAAACTAGTGTCAATGAAAGTTTTTAAAATTGGTTGCCCCTGCTACAAACACCCTTGAAGAAAAGTAGTAAGCCGTAGATGTGAAACAAACGTGAATGCTGCATGCTTTCTACATAGCCCGACTTTTTAACCAAAGTTTTTGGAAGTGACGCTCTGGTTGGGAAGTGTCCATAATCTAAAACGAAGTACACTATCGTGTTCAGTTCCTCCAATTAAATTGATTAATACACTTTTAATCTGATACCGAGGTTACTATTGTAGGCCCTTCCCTGTTTGTTTCAAAATCGAGTACCCAAATCATTTTATTACACAGTTACACAGGCACGGGCAGGTAGGGAAACACAACATTTATTTAATATTATGGGCAAACGAGTCGCAAATATATTCAATGTTAACTTGCCCTCAGTATGTGGAAGTATATAAGAGGAGGATCTCCACAGTGAAATATCGAAAATGAAGATTTTATCTATAATTTTAACTCTTTCGATAGTACTTGAATGGGTGAATGCTGGGTTTCCTGATATAAATTGGAGACGCTACTTTCAAGTTACCATACACGTATGCCGGGACTCGATTGAACGTCAGAAATTTACGAAAAAGTATTTTCCACAAAGCCGCACCCAGGAGTCATTAAATTCCATTTTCCATCGCAAGGCTACATCAAATATAATATACACTTGGTATATTGTGTCATCAAATGTTGCAATTGGAAATCAGTATATACTCCCAGAGCTAAGAAACAACACGAACTTGAGTTCCAGTGGTCGTTCTGAAAAATTCTTGTGGAGGTCCAGAGACAACAAAAACAGGACAAGCTTAACGCTTATATTTACTGATATTGGCCAGGTGTACTTTGGCAAACCAGCGTCGCCAAAATGGGACTTTGCATATATATATGACTGGGGATCTTGGTTGTTTAGCCTCACATTTTTTCGGAAAGTTCCGCTGGTGAAAGCAAGTCCACTTATAATAGCCCTGGTTCCCTATGACCCTAAATGGCTTGCTGCTAATCCGCATAGGGAAGGTTTATTTTTGGCCCCATACATAGTTATTGCTGTACAAATTGCTATAAATTCTGCTGACAGACTCTCTATTGAGTCTTTATGGGTTCCATGTACTTCTTGTGGGCTAGTGCGAAGGACTTTACAGCAACAGGCTCACTTTATTGAAAGTTCTAAGAAAATCCAGGAATTCTTGCGAAACCAAGTTTCTCTCCAGCCAGAAACAGTCACCGCAGTGCTAAGTGGTGTCAGAGACGTCGGCAGCTTCGATCACTCTGTATGTGAACTTTCATCAACAGAAGTATTCCTATCATATTCTATTAACCCGGAGATGTGCATGGAGCCTCGGATAATCGTTTACAGTCTTTTAGCTGCACGTTTAAATGCAACTGTAAAACTTGGCGGATACAATCCAATATGGATTCACAATTCCTACAGTGTTGGCCACATACACAACCTGGATTTGGATAATCGTATTGGTCAAATTACGTTTCCTGAATGTAGTCATGTTTCCATCTGGGATGCTGTAAAAACTACTTTTCGGTATTGTAAATTACGGAATAGTTTCAGTACTGGAAATATATTCAAAATATTGGCAGGGCCGTACGACCTTAAAGTTTGGCTTTCATTGTGGCTCACATTATATTTACTTTTGATAACGTTAAAAAACTACGGTTCCAACAATATCGATGCCATATTTGAAATCATTGCATTGTGCCTTCAGCGAACAAGCACGCGTCGATTCTTTGGAGGATTATTTTTAATTAGTTTATTTATTGTGGAAACCTACTACTTGGGATCTATAACGGAGAACATTGTGAAGCCCCCGGATAGATATATTATAAAGACGCTAACAGAAGCACTAAAATCTGGGCTGAAGCTTCAGTCCATGTCCAAGTTAATATCCATACCTGGTTCTTTAAACGAACGAAATACTGACGAAATAGCATCTGAAGTTTCAAAGGAAGGACTCACCGACGGTTTGCTTGCTATAGGATCAGACAACAGGCCAAAATATTTCTCTAGAAAGAACGTATCTGCGTATGAAGATCTTGTTTCATTTGGTCATTTCGCCTTGGAAGGTGAAGCTGCAGAGTCATATGTCCGCTGGAATCATACCTGTGATTTTGTAAAGAAAATGTATGCTCCTGGACACAGCATTTGGGTGATGCACTCCAAGTTCGGGGATGTCTTTCAATATATTTTACACCGAGTTTTGTATGACAGCGGTATCAGATACTTTTGGGTAAGGAATCTTAGGCGGAAAGCTCGCGAGTTTGCTAAACGAGAAAGTCCCAAGGAAGCTAATGTTGTGGCGGTTAAGCTAATGGATGAAAGGTTTCTCGCGATTCTGCAAATAACAGCAATTTGCTTGCTACTTTGTTGCGTTTGTGGAACAGTTGAAATTCGACCATTTTCGGACAATAGCTGGCTGACGATAGTTCACACTTGCCGAGGAATTCATGGGAAACTGTATGAGAAACTGGTAGGTTTGCGAGAATGTTCCGTAATGTTCATGTTCGGGCAAATATGGCGAGCTTTGAGAAAGTTGTGCAATCGAATTGAACGTTTAAGTGAATGTGCCATGGTGGGCATTCGTTTTTGTGAGTATTTTCGGTCACTTATGGAGTAATATATTGAACAAAAATACATCGAAAGGGTACATACATGAAACGGATTATGCTGTACAAATTGTTAATTCGATATCGGTATAAAGAAAAAAAATAATGTTGGCCTGTTGACCTTTGTTGTAAATTCGTGCACCTGCAGGTACCTGTCGAAGGTCTTGATCTACAGGGTCCATATTCAATAGCCTTGTTCATTTCAGCACCCTACCCTAAGGCTTTATTCCGAATTTGAAAGTTTAATTTTATTTCTTACGGAAGCTGGAGTGCGACCAGTAAGTGACAGTCGTACTCCTTATCAGGTTAAAAACTATAATTCTGGGCAAAAAGTCTGCTGTGTCTAAAACAAATGGGCGAACGAGGAGGCACCCGCTGCTGTTGCTTAGGAAAAGGCAGCATTTACTAATATTTTTGGGCAACTGAGTGTGGTCGCTTAGCCTATTATTGCTGTGTTAATGGGTATCTTAACGTCTACGTATGAGTCTATAAAATTGTTTAGAGTTAAAATTCAGTAATACAGTCGGCGTATCGTTATTCAAAAAATAAAGTCGATTAAAGAAAATCCCTTAATCAGCATGTAATTTATCTTAATCGTGGTATAAAATATATTCCAAGTTGAATTCACAATTTCGATGAAAGGGTTTCTCTTGAACAAAACTCCCTCACATAAAATGTAAATATAAAGCTAATTGAAAGCTCGTGGATTTAATTGAGATTTAGTAGGCCAGTTTATGTAATTAATTATTTTGCTGAAATGTAGGTAAATGTAAGTACCCTTATTTCGCGAACCTATTTATGGGACAGAAGTTGGACACTTTATCATATTTATCCTTTTTATAACCAATCTGATTAAACTATGTCACACGACTTGTACCTGCCGGCTTGTCTCTAGTTTAAAATAGCAGCAAATGACGAGAATGGGTTATGCTGAGAATACATGGATTATATCACACATCCATGCCGATTTCATTATTTAGAGTACAGTCTATTACATAATTAATTGAATTGAGGAAAATATAGTACAAATGTGCCCACAACTATATAAACACTGAAGGTTTAAGTTTTAGGAACCCGTGGAACTGAACCAATATTTGGAATTCATTAACGGTAGAGGAAATTGCACTTCTAGGTATTGATTAATTGAAATATTGGTAACCATATGCCAAATACAATTCTGAAAAGGTTATATCCACAAAATCGACATAAATACCTTGAGTGCATAAAGTAGAAATTTCTTTAATCGCAACTTTGTCGGAACAACACGACTTAACCAACTTTTCTCATTGTTGCTCTATCAGACCATCGGAGTAGTAGCTTAAATTTTAAAAACATAAATTGTATGCTTTTCGGGTCACAACTTTATCCGTGACAAATCTGTGAGTTGCACGAAGTTGCCTCTTGTGGGATACTACCTTAATTATTACATGCTTGAATATTTTTGAAACATAAGAGAGTTAGACTGTCTTGTTGTCAGTCGTCATTCGCAGTTTTTTTGAGTGTGTCACAGGAGCCAGAATGAATTTTCAGAATGCTTCCGTTACAGTTTCTTACGATTTGGTGTCTCTGGCTGTTCATTTTACCTTATGAAGCGTTTGGCTTGCAAAAAGCAATCATAAAGGCAATTACTGGGGCAAGATCTTCCTCGGAGCAGCTGCATAAATATGATATAAGCCTGGATGAAGTTCTTCAGCCATTTTGGTCAAAACATTGTTACGTGCTACTACGAAATTATTGGCATCTAGATTTCATTTCGAAACGTGTTCCAGTTGTGAGCCAGTACTTTGTTCCGAAGATTTACGCGACAGGACAAACTAGAACTGAATATTTGCAATGGATCGCCGCGAAATATCGTCTAAAGCCATATATCAACGAGACAGAGCGGCTGAATGAAACTATCAAGTGCCATGCAGGGTACTACGAAACGGAACAAATACCTGTAAACTCCATTCTGACCACCGTGGGAATTCTAAGCCAGTGTGTACGACTCGATTTGAAGACGTGGTCGTTAGCCGGCCGCTTAGGCAACTGCCAACTCGTCGTGGATTACTTCATCCCTAATTTCGTAATGCAGTCCAGCACGGCTTACGAGATGTATCCATCCTCGACTTTCGTTTCATGGATTTTCCCAGCCAACAGTTCCTAATATTTACATCATGATTCCTGCAACACGGTTTATCACAGCGCTTGTTAGACGATGGATGATGCTAACCACCCGTTTGTTACTGGTTCATATGAGCTGCTTTTTTCTGATTAATTTAGAAATTGGCGGCACCCTAACAGTACCGCGGAATCAATATTGCGCCGTATTGCCAGTGCAGGTCTTACCAGTTCCTATCCCAGTGTTAGTTTGGAAATCTTTTGGGAAGCTCTCTCTGTTAAGAACTACAACGTACTTCGAACAAAGGAGAGAACATTTGGAGGGTGAAAGGTCTGAACCGATTAAAACCAGAGCTGCTCCATTGTGTGGAAACTAAACAGAGTTCGAGAATGGAAGAACGAGGGAAATTGGCACATGTTGGTTACGCCCATGTACTGCATATCTTAATGGGAAACTTTACATATGGCTTGGATGGCAAAAGGCAGTTTTGTAAATATCCTGGAGTCCATTTTGAGCAGGAAGAGGGCATTTCATCCAGCACGTCACATTCTGTACTTGAAAGTAATTTGATTAGTCCCAGCCCAACAGTGAACCAAACTAGACGACCATCAATTGAATTTGAAGACTCGCTTTTAAACCTCCGTTTTGTAGTTTGCGGGGAACGATCATCTTTTCAGTTATCCTACAAAGAGTTAATTAGTGTCTTTCAATTCAGGGTCTGGATATGCTTATTGTTGACCGTCGCAGCAACATGCATTGTATTGTCACGAGGACGGGCTAGTTTTACTAAGGGACCCTATGGAACGTCCTTACTTGAACTTTACAAAGTGCTTGTAGAGCAAGGCAACCCATTCTCTTCAAGGATCTTGGAATCTCCTCGATTACAATTGGTTATTATAAGTTACATGCTTGGAATTTTAGTAATTAGCAATGCGTACAAAAATACCAACGTGTACAACATGATCCAGCCCCGAACACCACTAAAATACGAAACAGTGGAGCAACTAATAACAGATAACTATATTATGTATTCACGAATAGGAAACTCAAAACTGGAAGGAGGATCCAACATGCATGAACAGCTTACAGAATGGAAAAAATGTCCGGGCCAGGGAATTACTTCTGACATGCTCGAGATCTCATCTTCAGACGGGTCTAGTTATATTAGAGTAATATATTCCAAAGAATTTGAAGCTGACGAGTCGGGAGGAGAACTCAAGAATCTAACACTGGAAAGTACACTAAAGAAAACAGCTATGTTGCATCCCGATGCTGACAAATGGCTAAAGGAACCTTTTAATAGGTACATCAGCTCAAACTACACCACACCGATTCCCGACCATGTCACTCGGATATCTGTTTACAAAACATTGGAGGAAAACGCATTGATACTAAGTTTACGCAAATGCAACAAAACTGCGGTGCTTCTCTCTGAAATAGCAGCAGCAAGATATAAAAGACTGGTACAACTCGATTTCGATAACTTACGATTGGATGTCAGCAAGGAAAGGTACAAACGGAAACCGCTCGTAATTTGTCTAAGTGGCTACGTTTCAAGGTTGGTTATAGATAATTTGGGGACACTGAAACAGGCTGGGATTTTTCGAAAATGGGAAACTCTATTTGTTTTCGACCTGGACAAAGAAAAGTCTTTTGAGTACCAGAAGGTAGTGGCAGCTCCGTTATCAGGAAATATTTTGCTAATATTTGCAGCCTTGTTGATCGGGATCCTGTTGGCTTTAGTAGGATTTGGCGTGGAATTCCTGTTAGCGCGGCAATACCAATGAAAGGTAATGGACNAGGTAATGGACCAACGTTTCTGCAAAGTAAAGACATGTTCCAAAAACATTAATGAATAGTTATGTAATGTGAACATCACGCGATGTAACTACAGTTGGACACCCGAGAGCAAACATTACGTTCCACTGATATTCATTCCGAGTTTAAATATATTGTTGCAAAAAAATGTACTGTTGTAATGTTTAGCTTGTGGTACTGTGAATGAAAAAATACATTGGCAATAAACTGTTTAATTAAGTTACTTTTCTGTCTACAAGATCGATAGAAGGAACTATTAGATCTTAACATTTGTATTTGATTCCCATATAGGTACATACATGAAATACGATTGTAGCACATTCATTATTTAAAACATTCTGCTTGATGCTTCAAATATTCATGTAGTTTGTATGACCAGAAGAAGATGGTGCACGTAGAATAGGCAGAATAACATAACACATTGGCGCTAACAGCAGATTATCAAAAAAGTAGTAATAAATATATATTAGCTATTAAAAGTAGAAGATAGATGATGTATGCTCAACCACGGTCTAACTGTCGTCACAATGTACATTATGTCATTTCCGGGTACAATTATATACGAGCGAACACAAGAGCCAAATGTGTGAAAAATATTCTAAACTGTTTGTAAATAAAAATTGCCATTAACATAATGAACGTTTTGCCGCTGGACAAACTTTCAAATGAATATTCAAGGAGAACTCTGAATACTTCAAAATTTCACAATGACTACAAGCAAAATAGAATCTTTTATGTCTAAATCTAACATGTCGGAGGAGCTGAATCTTTGTCTTGAAACCCAGGGGCTTCCATCGATTCTGGTCGTAGTCCCACTTTGGAACGCATTTCAAGCAAGTAAACTGGTCATCTGGAATCATCTCTGAGGGATCCAATAATACTCGTGTGGAGGGTCTTGGCTTTTTTGGAGGTGGCTTCCCATCTGGATACAATTCTTTCCAAAGATTTGTTTCCATGTCAGCAACCCTCCGTTTGTGTTCCTCCTCACTCCAACACTCCCGCTCTTTCTCGAGCTTGAGTTTCTTTTTCCGTTGAGCGATTCTGTAGCGAATTCTTTGTTGACTGATCTCCTCCTCACTCCAGGTTTTCATTGCCTCCTTCCGTTTCTGGTAGTTCTTCCTCGCATTAGCCCGAAACTTCTCTGGGTCCTCTTCTTTCATTCTTTTGTAATTGTTAGTTGAGCCAGTTGCGAATGTAGGCGAGGTGGCGTCTGTACTTTTCCTCGTTGTTCTGATAGAACTTTTTCTGATATTCCCTCCTTCTCCGGGCATAATCCTCCTTCTCCTCTTGGGTCATACTCGCCTTGTTGGCTAAATTCCAGAAGTATTTTTTCGTTCTGAGTTCCTCCTGCTCTTCCTCAGTCATCTGCGCTTTTTTGTTCAGGTGCCTCAAAGATCTCGCATTTCGAAATTCCTTGTCTCGCTCTGGGTCAGGATCGTAGATCATCTCGTCCCGACTCATCATACGACGTTCAGCGCGTCGTTTATTCACCTCTTCTTTAGTTAAACTCAGGCCTTTCAACCGTGGAAGTTGGCCAAGTCGTTTTCGACGTTTTTCGTTCTCCCTCTCAATCTCCTCTGGAGTTCTCGCGTCTCGGATCGCTTGTAATTTAGCGTTCCTTCTTGCTTTCTCCTCTGCAGTTTGGGGGCGCCGCTTTTTCTTCACCGGAGGTATTTCCTCCACCTCCTAAAGACAATAAAAGTAAACATAAATAAAAATTTTAAACAACCATAAACTTATGAAAAGGTTTGTTTTTCCTCTTCAAACAACTTACATTTTTGTCCACGGAACGACTCGGGTTCTCTGAAACTGGGCCTGGTCCTGGACTTCCGGCTATGTCTGTTTCAACTTCAGGTTTCACATCCATCTGAATTAAATCAGTTGGAGTATCCATCCAAATTTGCGTGGAGTCCATTTGTAATTAACCAAACTTTCACATAGCTTTAGTGCACTTCTAGCAAAAAAATGTCGATAAATTTGATAATTTTTCAGTTAACAATAACAAGAACTACACAACACACAACGCTTGATAAAGGCTAAAAAAATCTACTGTCACTCTCAGTCAGCTGCCAGCTCGATGTAAACAACTGGTGCCCTTGGCTCATAAAATCGGCGGTGTTGACAGTGCAGGGTGCAAAACATCCGCTTACCAATGTGTTGTTGTTTATGAAGTTGGTTTTGTGTTTTTCTCGAGTTTGCATTAAGAACATCCAGCTGATTTGAAAAGGTTTTTGTTATTAATGAAATCTGAAATCTTGAGTTTAGCCATTCAAAATAAATTTGACATCACTCTTGTCACAGACAATTGTTTAAAAAAGGTTCTTATTATTACAAGATTAGTATTTTGTTGGATTAAGAGTAGAATAATAACAGTGCAGTAGTGATATATTATTTGGATACGGTTGTTTCTAATCCTAAAATACATGGTGGCAAATTAAAATATTTAAGAAAGTAAAAGTACAAGGTGAAGTTATTTCAGATGAATTCTGGTTCAAGTGTTTTCTAAATGTAAATTATATAAATCTGATTCCTGTCAATTGTAGTTCAGAATGACCGACAATCCGGATCCCTCATCTTCTCCGACCATGAACCAGGACTTGAAACCCCCGATAAAACAGAAAAGTGAGGCACAACTCCGGCAACAACGGTTGGCGTCCCAGAGAAAATACAAAAAATTGAGGGAGGATCCTGCCCGGTATGCGGATTACTTGGCGAAGCATAATGCCCGTCGAAGTAGTAAAAAGCAAAGCAAAAGCACTGATAAGGTAAAAAAATTCAATTCAAAGTACAAAAAAAGAGGAGGAGTACCAGGATTCGGGCTGACATGCATTATAAATGTAAAATGATGCATATCAATCGGGATCCCTCATTTTCTCAGGTCACGAACCAGGACTTGAAACCCCCGAGAAAAGAGCTAAGTGAGAAGCGACTCCTGCAACGACGGTCGGCGGGCATACAATACTACCAGAAAATAAGGGAGGATCCTGTCCGGTGGGCGGAGTACTTGGCGAAAGCGAATGCCCGGCGTACCCAACGTAATAGAAATCGCACTGAAATGGTAAAAATCCAATTGATTATATACAAACAAAGAAAAGGATTACCAGGATTCTGGCTGGCATAATTTGTAAGTGTAAATAATGTAAACCTAATTTCAATTAATTGCAGCTCAGAATGCACGACAATCAGAATCCATCATCTTCTCCGCCCACGAACCAAGACTTAATACCCAGCATAAAAGAGGAAAGTGAGAGGCGACTCCTGCAACAACGGTTGGCACAAAAACGATACTACAAGAAAATAAGGGAGGATCCTGTCCAGAGGGAGGAGTACATGGCGAAATTGAGTGCCCAGCGGCGAGCACGCCTTGAAAAGGAGGCAGCTCAAAAGAAGATCCTGGATCCTGAGAAGAACGAGGAGGTTAAGGCTCGAAAGACAATCGCGACGCTTAATCGAAGGTCAAAGTTGTCAGAGGAGGATATCGCTAGGAAAAAACAAAATAAATATTTCTGTTATCTTGCGACGAAGGGGAGGATGACAGAGGAGGAGAAGGAGGAACATAAGCGTGTTAGCAGGATGTATGGGAGGACATGGAGGGAAAACCTGAGTGGGGAAAAGTACAGAAGACATTTAGATAACATTATGAAGTGGCAGAAGAAAAACTATCTTAAAATCAAAGCTGAAAATCCTGAGAAGTATAAAGAATGGCTGGAAAAGGCGAAGGAAAATCAGAAGAGGATTAAGGAGAACTGGACGGAGGAGGACCGCAAAAAGATTCGAATT
>JAAXOA010001546.1:0-15618 GCA_036561885.1 Salina celebensis
AGTTGTGTCCTGCAGTGGTCAACAAAAGTGATTTAGTGGATGATTTGGTTTATTTCTGGCGACTGTGCGGGATTTAACGGAAGATAGCATACAAATCCGACTTGTAAAAACTAGAAGTACGTTTACTGTGGAAAAATTAGTTAAAATATTTGGTGAAAAATGGCGAAGTGGGGCGAAGGAGATCCTAGATGGATTGTCGAGGAAAGGCCTGATGCTACAAACGTGAATAACTGGCACTGGACAGAAAAGAATGCCAGCCAGTGGTCGAAGGATAAGCTGAAGGAGTTGCTTGTTGGATTGAAATTAGACAACAAAGTTGGTAGGTCAATAAACTAATTAAATTGATGATTACTCATTGGTAGAGCTCGGACCAGAACTAATTTGTAATGATTTTGATTTTGTATTTTATTAGGAACCTGTAAAATATCAGAAATAGCTAAATGTGACGGAGACGCATCCGCAAACAATAGAAAAGCTAAAATAATAGTATTCTACGAATGGGAACTGAAGTTAAAATGGAAGGCAAAGATTCCTGGAGAGGAGAAAACCGTTGAGGGGAGTATAGAGATACCCAACTTAAGTGATGAAAATACCGTGGATGATCTCGATGTAAGTATTGACAGTAAATTATGTTAATTTGGTTGGTTGATTACTGCTCCTAGCCCATATCCTTGTTGAGAATTGACAATCTATGTTAACAGTCGTGACGCCGTAACTTGGGTTTTCAATTCCAAGCAGATTCATGCATCATATTTTTTTTATATCAAGGGACCGTACACACATGCCGTCTTACAATGTGAAGGGTAACTGTATATTGTTCCTATCAATTTCACGCATTGTGTTTTTTTGTGATACGGCATGCGCGGATGTCCCCTCCTTGTTCTTGCTAAAAACAAAAAAAGGTACAAGAATCTGCTTGGAATTGTTGAAAGCAAGTCCCGGCGTCAAGACTGTTAACATAGATTGTCAATTCTCAACAAGGATATGAGCTTAGGACAGTAATATACGATGTTTGTGAGTCAATCAATGTGAGTATGAAAACGGAAACGTTACAATTACCTACAGCGCTACAAAACTTGCAAAACAATAAACATTAGTAGTTAAGATAATGTGGTTTCAAAGTTTATTCTTGAGAGCTATTGACATCAGGCACATTACCGACTGATTGTCGGGCTACTTTGTACTTTTGCTAGCGTAGTCAAGTTTCGTTACATTTTTTAATTAGTACAGAGATTGGCAGCTTCTCTGGCCATGTGAAAATCGTCTATAGATAAGCAATCAAAAGATCACGGATGTGTTCATTTGATTGCTGATTTTCACCGGTAAACGTGGCAATCTACAGCAGCAAAGGGGCAAGGTCAATTGACAGTTGACATGTTTATGAAAAAGAAGTATTTGTATTTTTATGAACGGCTTTGTCATAATATGAATAATAATTGCTTGTGGCATACAAAAAGGTACATGACATGTGTACTTGACGTTGTTATAACCTGCAAAGATGTTTGGGATTTTAAATAATAAAAAATGGCTAAAAAGTTATAAGGAATAAGGAATTAAGATACTATTTTATTTCTACTGTTGGCATTACATAACAATTGAAATGCACTGGATTGTTTTAAATTCTTCGCATTATTAGCAAAATATCTAAATACGGAACAGCACGCTCAACAGCTCGCTGAAGATAATATTCCTACTCAGTGTCCTCTGTTACAGATTCTTCAATATCCAAGTCGTCCTCTACGTCCTCCTCGTTGCTGCTCGTGTTAGTAACGGAGGTTGTTATATCCGGAATGGGGTGAGTTGCAGACGTTTCGTTGCCTTTTAACATCACCACTCCAATTCCACGCGACTCCAAAAGTTTAGGATTTTCCAGTCAACATATTTATTATCAAGTTTATCATAGCCTGTGTATCAATTACTACTTCCGGTGGGGGCTTATTGCTAGCCGGTGTTAAATTGAGGTTTGAAGGGCTGTCGATTAGGTCTTCGCATATCGCTGAGACATTTACAGGAACGGTCACAATCGCAGGAATTGACACATTTCCCGGCGGAGGGGTACAATATTGGCCCAAGGATCGAGCTGCAATTCAAATAGTATTGTAAGTAACTGAACATCATCACCTGCCGTACTGTAAGGACAACCTACCCTTCATGTCAACAGATCTGAACCAAAAGTCTACCACTACAATAATTAAACCATAGAACCACAACATACTGTGGAATGCGCTTAAGTGGATGGCTTGGATATGGTTATCGTGGGATCAAAGGTTGCGCCGACGGATGTATGTACATCATTCCAAGAAATCATCAATAATTTATGTAAAATTCAAGGACGGACAAAATTGAATTCCACTAGAATATTAACAAATTCATCGCTTTCTTATTTTTAAATTTATTAGATGTAACCTAAGAGTCAAATGAATGATGAGATATTGACGGTCTGAGAAGTAATGTAATTACACGGAGAAGGGATGTACTTCTGAAAGATTTTTATTCATAATCTTGCTTATTATAGTATTACCATTATCTCACAACTGCTATAGTTTGGGTCCCGTTTTAGTGGCTAAATTTCTTATCACACATATAATATAGTTTCTAAAGCACACGCTAATAATAATACATAATACATAATAAATGATATAATCTCATCGATTAAGTTATGCTTACAAAGACAACAGTAAAAGAGTAAACTGAGGGGGAAAATTCTGAAATAAATCTTGAAGCTTTTTTGCACCTTCACTCCTTGATAGGATCCCAAAACAGAAATGAAATTGATAGTACCCGCGACAGTTTTCCTATACAAATTATAAGTAGTGTGGCTAAAAGAATATAATAGTATGTAGACATTTGAACGATCATGGAATCTACAGTAAAACATCGACCTCAACACTCAATCAACCATTTACGATTGGTTTCTATTCCATAATGAACTTCAACNCATTTACGATTGGTTTCTATTCCATAATGAACTTCAACACTTCCACGTGTAGTAGGTACCCTCTTACATAGCTCGATTCTTAAAATGTATCACTTTCTTACGTTTTTCAAAATAATCCTATTCATGAATCAGTTACAAACTTATTAGAAGCCATAATATCATTCACAGATATATAGAAATTTGCTTAAAGTTTTTTTCCTGTCCACGTTTCGTTACACTTGCACCTCTTCCACCTGCACCGGTTACTGTATTGTCAAAAAGTGGCTATGAATACTATCACCGCACGAACGGAATTAAAAAATACAATATTCTAGTTTAAAATGAATCAGTTAATTTTAAATTGAACAGATAGACAAAATCCAATTGTGCTGCCTGATTGGTTTAAAACAGAAAGTGAAACGGTAAAACGTATACAAGAAACGTACTTTGAAGCTTTACTAGTTCTTAACAAAAAAGAACCTGAAGATGAGTGATGCAGTCAGAGCAAGAGCCATTGGAACTAGCCACGTTTTCCAGGAACTAAAACAAAATATAAAGTCAATTAAATTCAGAGTCTAAGTTGTAAAATTAAGACTTTGCAAACAATCACCTTGTATTTTCCGAACTGCTATCATCTCCCCACTTTTTAGGCCCTGTATCCTTACTGTGAGACTTGTCTTCTTCATTTAGCTCACCGATAAGATAATCTTTCATCATTGTCCTAGCGTCTGTGGAATGTCCTACATCTTCAAATTGTTCGGTTGTATCCTTTCCAGCCGTTTCCAGGAGTACCTCTTCACCGCCCGGATGCTATTTGAAAAGAAACGATGGATTACCAAAATATTTCACGCCAAGCAAAGGGGCTATTCATATTTCGCACTACAAAGTAATACCTCTTCCAGGAACTTGGTTACATCATAAACGTGATCATGGATAACCAGCCAGCAAGATTTCTTATCGTTGTGCTTCTCCACATCAGCCAAAGCAAATCGTTTGAGACCGCTCGTTTCTTCCGGCATGATTATAATTAAATTTTATGCAACTGGCACGTGTTCTAAAAGGGAAAACAAACAAACCTAAAACTTTTGTAAACTATCATGATCTTGAGAACACATGACTTCGAAATGTCAACAAAGCCATTGTCATGCATTGGCCAAAACTGTAGACTTATGCAAGAAGTGAAATTTATTCGCAGGAACGAAGTGGCCGTTAGCAAACCAGTAAAATAATGTCAAAATTCTGTTGCAGCAAAATTCGCTTACCAAATCCGCAAATAACTTCCCTGAATCCTGGAACTACTGCGAAACCAATTTCGCCCAAACCACTGGAGAATGGATCCCAATAAAATACTAAAATACTGCTGGACGATTGAGTAAGAGACTGAAGCCGTCGAGGTAGAAGAGAACCAGGGTGAAGGTGAAACAGCCTAGAATTTCATCACATCAAATTGTTCATCGTCATCATTGAAACATGCACACCTACAACCTCATATGTAATACAGCATTATAGTTTTTTACTTCTAAAAAATGTGGAAAGATATACGTGTTTAAAGTGTGCACAGAACACAATATATGATCTACCATGTACTTTGGATCTACACTGTTCACGCTATTATGAAGACTGAAGACCAACAGAATTGTAAAAAGGCGATAGCAACACCACAACTTCATGCATTAAACCGACCAAGAAGTTTTCGCTGGAAAAAAGCTTTATAACTGGCACAGCAAACGAGCAAACTCACATCGATATGTTCCTACAAGATTCCATAAGAAGATGGACAATTTCCCTTATGAAGCCAACCACGAGTGATTTTTATGAGTTAGTCATTTCATACATACTAGCTATGTAGTACCAGTAACACAGCACAAAACACCATGGGAATGGCCATTTCGTAGTATGTAGTAAATACTACTAAAATATTGTACATGGAAGAATTAAGTTGCGTACCTGTACTTTTTCTTCCATGAATATTGTAAAATTAACTTATCAGCGAATGTATATTTCCTTGGTTAAATGGCTTCGACAGACTACACAAAGAAAAAATGCAGCTACCAATTTTTAGAGTGAATGAATAATGTTTGAGAAATCACATGTCAAATTCAGTTCGAACACGGATTGAATTCAGTCAAGGAAAACCGTCATAAACTTCCTTTTAAAAATAAAATTAAGCGTCGAATGAGGCGATTGAAAACGCTGCCCAAATTATGTAATCTGGTGATAAATTGGTTGAAAAATAGCTCGGTCGGGTACATTTTTGCCTGCTTGTGAAACTACACAGAATGAAGAATGTGGTTGCATGTTAATGGTGATTAAAATATTACTACAAAGATGTAAATTTAAAGAGAGGTGAACGTATGGAAAATGTCCAGCATGGCGCATACATTACCTGGAAAACAATATGCAAATTGGAACTTATGGTAATTTAGGAATAATACACAGGGAATTAAAGGCCCTTTAAGCTAGAGCAGTTTTTTTTCAAGTCTATGTGTGTAAGAGATATGCCAAATGTTGCTATGACGGGATGTTTCCAATTTCCATGATAAAGAGGTACTTGCATAAGAGCAACTCTGTAGATTCCATTTTGTGATAATGACACAGCTATTTATTGAATTGATGTGTTTTTCAAGTACGAACTCAACAAAACACATCTTCAACTAACTAGTATCAAGGTCAATTGGATCTATTCCATCGCTTTACTGGAATTGAACGCTTGTTTGTATCCCACTCAAGGTTAACCTAAATCATACATACGTATCTCGAAAATCATTGCATTATTTCATTCAAGCATGAATTTCATATGTAGTGCGATGATTTGGAAATTGGAAGAGCACGTGTCTTGTTAAGCTTTCTTTAACCTCAACAGACCAGCTTGTATTCGTCAGGTAACGTTCTCCGTAAAGCTGCACAAGCATTTCAAGGCAAACACTTGGTTGTGTTTCTTACTCATCACATATCATATTGCATTTATTGATTGATTAATAAAAATTAAAGGTTTGCATGATTTGTTATATGCTTATCTTACCGTTAATGAACCATAGGTTTACCCTGAATTCCTAGGCTGCAGTTTTAGCCTTGGTGGGGATAATGAGTGGTTGTTATTATCTAGCGATGTGCTTTGCAATTTTCACATAAGTGCTTGCTACACTCGTTGCGTACGGCCTTTGTTATCTTCATAAACTTTGTACTTATTCTTTTCTCAATTGTATAAACGTATGCAACAACATTGCTACTTAGGTTTAAACTTTTGGAATTGTGGGAGCTAGAATTGTGCAGTGTAGGCACAACCGAGTGATTTGATAAGTAACGCGAAGCGCCATCGTGGTGGCCCATCGGGAATTTTTTATTCCAGATGAATTGCCGATTGGTCTACTTTATGGTAGATATCGCTAAGTTCTGAATTGTCGAATGAACAAATATGTAGTCTGATCTGAACATAAAACCTTTGCTTCTCACACCTTACACTCGGCGAGTTTTCCTGAATGAAAATGTTAAGATTTTGTCTACTTGCATAATTGAATTACAAATGACAAGCTAGCCATTTTTTTAAACTGTGTCCCACACGAGCGTTTATTACCCATGCAGATTTTGAATGTTACCAAAGAAGATTACGATTTAAAGATGCATATAATGATTTTGGCAACATTTTTTGCCATGGTTCTTACATACATGCTTCAAACATATGGGGATTGGAGAGAGCATTGACTCTTTTGTGATGAAATGAAGAACCAGCTCGAGGTAAGTAAAAGTTTGATGGGATGATGAATGATGAGATGGCCACTTCTTTCTTTAATTCAGCATGCCGTCATTACTAGATCCATTGTTGCAGGTTGCCAGAGACAACAATAAGAGAAATGTTTCTTATGATGTAGAAGATCGCACTAAACTATTATCGCCCATTAAAAACTCCGGTCGTATCATCGTAATCCGTAACCCAATGTAAAGGAGAAAATGAATGAGAAATAACTATAAAGTTACCAAACAAATGCTTGTTACATAAAGGATATTATTATACTACATATGTCTCACACTGCCCCATCCAACTAAACTGGGGAATTGGCCGTATGCTACCGGAAGCCAACATCACATCGCTCGGTATGCAAGTAATATGGGAACATTGTTCCCGTGCCTCAGCTGTTTGATTGACGGAAGAGAGTCTCTTAGTTTATGCACGTGAAGTTTCATACAAGTCTAAGTTTCACTGAGCCTTGTTTGAACCCCTTTAAGGTTAAGATCTATCTAAGGTCCTACCGTTCAATTGGTATGCAGGCAGCTAAACGAAACGGAATGACATGCCCTACGAAGTTTCGATCTGTGTTAATGTTAGGATAAAGTTTGATTTCTTTCACTCGCATAACATTACTGAACACTGTGAATACTGAATAAATTCGGAATAGTTGGTTGGAACCACGAGTCTAACTCAAAACAATAATGTGACATGAAGCAAAATCAAGGTGTATCATACACAGTGTAATAGCACCGTATCATTCGTCAATTACAGTAAGTGACATTTTTTTATATCATTGTATTTTGTCAAACTATATTTTCAACAAGTACGTCATCATATTATCAAGAATTGACTACACATTGTCCGTCCATTACGTTTACGACATTATATCATATCGGGAAACGAAATATACTATTGCGAACAGAAAAACTCATTGCTTAAAACTAGTTTTTACACTGTTTTCGACAGCAAAATTTGGAAAAATACAAAAGCATTCGCCTTCGACTTCATTCGGTAAATATAGAATTTTGTGTTTTATTACTGCTACTTCTACCTAAATCATGCGAAAAAGGATTTAAATGGATTATGTTTTTATTTCAGTCGTAAAATATCAACTTCTCTAAATCCTGCTGTTGGCTTAATGTACCTAATTTTCCGTTTGCTCCCTAATTCTTTAATGTTTCGTTTACTAGCACATCTTAGAGCAGAATGTTTGTGGACTACAACGTATGCAAAGCAAAGATGAAAGTCAAAAGTGCTGAGTACAACTTCTTAACATTAATAAAATATCAAATACGTTGTAGCTCCATGGTAATAGCGATATTTCTAAGTTGACTTCCTGTTTTCTTGTGCATAAGTATTAACTAACTGCAGCATAAAAAGTGTTGCCATGGTTTTTGTACACGGATAGCCTTGTATAAGTCTTTGTTACCATGACAACTGACCGTAAGTAGGGGCTTGTTTAATGCCATTTTCAAGTCAAGTTGTTACTTGTATCAGTCTCTCCCTGTACTTGCAATAGTGGGAGCAGAGAGATTAAGATAAACTATACCCTAGTTGTCAAAATGGTTATATATATGACGTGAAACAATATTTGTATTTGTACAAGCCTATGTTGTATATCACATCCTGCGCAAACACTTTTTATTCTGGTACATAGAATTACGTGTTATTGTTTAAAAATGAATTCGGTACCAGGAAAAGGAGACGTGGGCCTGTCTGCCGTCATGGTTTTAATGACAGATTACAACCACCTCGATGGTTTTGTGGCCACGTATAAAAATATAAAGCAAACTTTTTACGATTTTGCATTGTTCACGTAAGAGCTCATATGAATGCAGCTTGTCGGCTACCTGGTTCGTTTTTTAAGAAAAGGTTCAATGTTGTGTCCATAAACTTTACAACGCACAAAAATGCACAATGTTGATTGAGTTCATGTTCTTGGTGCAGAACAGTTATACACTTCAAAAACAGTAACAGGTTGAGTTTTCAAAACACACAACGACTCCTTCAAAATCGACATAGACTTCAGGTTCAGTTAACGAACCAGTCAGTGTTTCTCTGGGTATTACTTGCGACAGTTTTGTTGACAAGGTTTCGGGCAAAGTAACTTGTGAATTTATTCATTTGTTTTGATCGATTTAAAAAGTAACCACCGCTAATTAGACTCGTAAGAAATAGTCCGAAACCGCATATTTAACATATTCCTTCCTCATTCCGTTTCAGAACTGCAATTCAAGATGGTGATCAAGAAAATTTGTTGTATTGGAGCTGGCTACGTTGGGGGCCCCACATGCAGTGTGATTGCGTACAAATGTCCAGACATAACTGTTACGGTTTGTGATCGCAATGAAGACAGGATCCAGCAATGGAATTCGCCGAAGCTTCCCATTTACGAGGTGAGCTGGTCTTCATCAAAATGCATAATAGTTTATTGCTAGTGTAGCTTGTAGCAGTGAAAGTTCAGTGTATCAGCGAAGATCTGATGAACTGTAATTGTGAATTTCGTATATTTTACCAAAATTCTGTCTGTCTGCATGTTTCTGGTAGCCCCAATTAGACGAGGTTGTGAAAGAATGCCGAGGAAGAAACTTGTTTTTTACTACGGACATGGATCCTGCGATCCAGGAAGCAGATCTGATTTTCATCTCGGTGAATACCCCGACAAAAACTTTCGGTGTGGGCAAGGTAGGTTGAGTTGAGATATCATGACCAATTTACTCATTTATGCCTTTCGTATTGTGAGAAATCAAGTTTTGCATTTTGTAGGGTCGAGCTGCAGATCTGAAGTTCGTGGAAGCATGCGCTAGAAAAATTGCTTCATTATCGTCTGGTCGGAAAATCGTCGTAGAGAAGAGTACGGTGCCAGTGCATGCGGCAGATTCTATTATGCACATCTTGAAAGCTAATACCCGTCCTAATGTTGATTTTCAGGTACGTATTAGAGATCATAATACCTATGCAGGTGCATTAGTTCTGTATGAAAAAAAAAACTTTTTTTCCATAGGTTTTGTCGAATCCGGAGTTTCTCGCTGAAGGAACCGCAATCAGTGATTTGATGAATCCAGATCGGGTGCTAATTGGCGGTGAATCATCTCCTGACGGCCAAAAAGCCATAGAAGCCCTATGTTGGGTTTATTCCCATTGGATCTCACGAGACAAAATTATCACGACCAATACATGGTCTTCAGAACTGTCCAAACTTGTACGTACCGTAGTTTATATGGAACTGTCAATTCGATGAATTCTGATTTAATTGAAATGAAGTTGCTCTTTTGCAGGCGGCGAATGCATTTTTGGCCCAACGTATTTCAAGCATCAATGCCATATCCGCTTTATGTGAAGCCACTGGGGCTGATGTATCTGAGGTTGCTCTAGCCGTTGGAATGGATTCCCGGATCGGGTCGAAGTTCCTCCAGGCATCTGTGGGATTTGGAGGCAGCTGTTTTCAGAAGGATTTACTTAATATGGTATATATAGCTCAGTGCCTAAATCTCCCGGAAGTTGCTAACTACTGGCAGCAGGTTTGTTTAAAAATATTTATCAGTATCATTTTAGTTACGATTTCTATCATGTTGAATATCATCATACAAGGATTGATTATTAATTCCTCAGGTGATTGACATGAATGAATATCAGAAATCTCGTTTTGCTGCCCGGATCGTAGAAAGACTCTTCAATACTATAACTGACAAGCACCTGGCCATTTTCGGTTTTGCATTCAAGAAAAATACAGGGGACACGAGAGAATCCCCAGCCATTTATGTTTGCAAATATCTGTTAGAAGAGGGTGCGAATTTGCACATCTATGACCCTAAGGTAAGATTTCCTGTCATAAACTGAACATAAGATATAAAAACTCAATTTTTCAAATTTGCCAACACTTGCATTAGGTTGAAAACAAGCAAGTAATTATGGATTTGACATCCCCGATGGTGACTGATGATCCGGACAATGTACGCGATCTCATTCATATTCACAGTGATCCATATGACGCTGCAAGTGGAGCTCACGCTATTGTCATTTGCACAGAATGGGACCAATTCAAGGTACATCTCCTACTGATAAATCAACCACGTTTTCCGTCCTATAAAAAATATTCCGTTGTGTACTTGCATTGACAATGATTTACGTCTAAATTGGATTATTGGCTTTTGTGACAGGAGTTGGATTACATGAAGATTTACGATTCCATGCTCAAGCCCGCATTCCTATTTGATGGACGGAAAATCTGTGATCACGAAGCTTTAATGAAAATCGGGTTTCAAGTCGAAACTATTGGGAAAAGAGTTTCCCGAACACCCGTCCTTCGAGGTTGGGCAGCCGTAACTCACACTCCAATTTAAATTTCTTTTTGTAAAAAGAAAATCTGAAACTTTCATGTTCCCTATCATAATCTTTGCATAATATTTTACGAGTACGGGTTCATAACCATTTTGCTAATAATTGTGGGTGACGGTTCGGGTAGTCCCGAATATTTTCTTGCATGCTGTATATTGCAATTATTTATACTTTGTTCTTGGTTGTATTTAGCGAAATGAATCAAGCCAACTCTCTTTCCGTCTTTGTTGAATAATGATGTACATAAGAATAAGAAACTTGGTATAGGTGAGATCGGTTGTATTATCGACTTTTGGCAATATTATATTGACAGTTTTTCGTTTGACTTTCTTTTTGAATGGACAACTGCTATAGTTCACTACGCCATTAAATGGGTGGAGCTTATCCAAGTAGAGGTAGATCTAACTTCAAATACATTTTACTTGATTTCTAATGATTTCTTATATGGGCTTGTGAAGATGGAATGCGGTAAATTTTACATCGTTACGTTTACAAACAAACCAGCTAATGTTGAAATCAAAATTTTTAAAATTGTTTTTATTAGAGATAGCGTCATAAAATGGGATCCGGAACTGTGAGAAGAAAGTTGGATGTGGAAGAGAATGATTTTATTTCCCTGTGGCTGACAATATCTAACTTATCTAATTCAAAGAAATACAAATTTGGAATTTTAAATTTGAATCTATAAAGGTAAAAGAAATAGGAATCACAACGAGTGTTTGGAAGTAAAGTTTTATTTCCCATTTGAATTTATTTGAATCTGATTGTTTTAAGCATACGTAACTGTTTCACGTAACATGTAAACTATTTTTGTATCATATAGTTAGTGATTAAAATTTAATTGTTTGTTTTATCATCGCCTACTATGTACTATATTCATTTAATATTACGTACATCTATATTTTATACAAATAAACACATTTACAGAACTACAATTCCTTCATGCAATTTTCTGATTCATTGGATTCATCCGCAAATTATACTAATCAAGATCTTGAAAGTGATCAAGGAAACTTTAGAACAAAACTTTACTCCGTTCAACGAGTTATGACATCGATGAGTTCATCTCTGTCTGCGCTCTACAGACCATAGCCGACCAAATTCAGCATTGCATTACTTTGGACCCTAAGGATGCCCCAGGATCCAGTTGTTTTTGAGCATTTTCTGTTGACCCCAAGGGCATGCCTGCTTGTCAAGTTTCGAGAGACCTTGGGTGTGAAGTGTCATTTGAGAGCTAATAGAGCCATTTGGCTTTCCATTTCATAGGAGGATTTGTACCCGATATATAACTTTTTACCAAGTTTCTGTATCCATAGCATTAACATAGACTAACTATAAAGAGCAAAATGGTTTACCAGAGGAGATCTACCTAAACCTCTGCAGGGCTTCCTATTCCCAAGGGATTCAGAAGAATCAAACTGCGTAGGTCAGATACTAAGACGCAAGCAATCTTTGGACGCCTGCGCCTGTATTATGGCATTTTGTAATTATAGAATAAAATGCCAATTTATACTCAATCTTGACCGGAGAAGAAAAGCAAGACACTTAATTTCCCCATGAATCTTATTCATACCTTCATGGCAATTTCGTGAAATTAAGTGTGTAGATGGATTGAAAAACAGGGATGGATTGACTAACGAGTTGAAATGCAGTTTTAAATGATCTCAAGTAATTCTAACAGAGAACGTTGGCCGGTGCATATGTGTTCCATAAACTGCAATTGAGTCTTCTCTAGACTAGACTAGTGAAATTTGCTTAGAGCTGGCTTGAATGTCGATTGAGATACGTACAAAAACATGCTACACAAATGTGTTGCGTCAATGAAGATGGGTTTTTTTGTAAAAAAACACAATGCCTGCCAAATTTTTGTCACACAAGATCAATCAAATTCGTTTCACAAAATGAATGTAAGTTGTATGTAGCATCAACCATGTTATTTTTTGTCGTGGTTTTTGCTGAGGAAATGAAAGGGTAAAAAACTGTTCAGGATCATTAGGTTTGTAAACTGTCACAATCACTGGTTTCATTGAGTACAAACGAAAATTTTCATGATTTTGAAAGTACTGGTTTTATTATCCGATTTACAAGCTATCAAACTTAAAGCAGGAAAATTCGGTTTAAGCCGAAAAATAATGAAAATTTAAGTGCAGGGTAATTCGCCTTGAGGTTATCGGCGACCTATGGGATTTAATTTGCTAACCTTCGTCCAAGCGACAGCATTATTGCATTCAGTATGCCAATGCCAAGATGTATGTACCAAACCAACTTAATTTTATGCATTGCTAATGATTCCTACTCTACAGCGCTACCAATATACATGGATACATGGTATACATTATTTGGTCTGTAATTCTATGGTATGTTTTATATTCGCGACTTTTATGGCTTCAGTCTGACGGTAGCTGTTTAACGCGAAAACTGTTTTCCACCAAACCTCTAATAAAATTTCAATATTTTCAATATGAAATCCCGAAAACCGCTTGGTTTTCGTGAGTCAAACATCTGCTCTCTTTTACGGTTGTACGGAAAACTACTTAAACCCACAAGTTTGACCATAATTTTGAGGAATCTTTTGAAAGATTAGAACATGAGTTGTCAGTAATGCTAATGTTATTTTTAATTGAGCAAGACAGCCGCTGTCATGTTTTCCTAGCATGACCTCTATTTTATTTCCTAGACTTATAAGATGTAAAAAGGATGCGGAAGAGGAACATTGTATTTTTAAGGTTTCTACAAATTTTTGCACATATTTCACTACAAAGTTGTTTTGTCTTTCTTATCGTCCATTACGCCAAATATTGAAAAAGATGCATGATGCTTACAAGTTACAAGTAGTCCACTGGTATTTTCCACTTTCCTTTTAGACTGTTTATACTTCTTGCAGCCCAAATACCAGAAAACCAATTCATAGTTCATTGCTTTCTTCGAGTCCACACAAAATACTAGTCCACAGCCTAAGAGCCGTCGCTTTTATGCATGTATTAAGAATGTCAATCCGTTGCGTACAGATCAAACATACACATTAGTCTTGACTCTGGCTATTTTCTTAGTATATTGTAGTATATAGTATATATAGCATATACGTATAGTTTATCAGTGCACATTTTAAAATACCAATTTGTTCTGGGGGTTTCATAGCATCTCTGCATGACAACCTGGGCCATATGTGGATCCACCGCTGCTATCATTCATTTACCCCGTTTTTCTCTTTCAACTAAATTGGAAAACTTTCTCAGCAAAACAAAAGACTAATGATCGCATTGATAGAATAAATCGACTTCCTGAAAGAAATCCAGTAAAAATGACTCTTCAGCCAAGAGGAATACATGAAAAACACTCGTTTTATAAAAGGAAATCGTTTGAGGCTCGTACTCATTTCCAGCTTTCAGTTTTTTTTTCGCATGCAAACACTACCCTGACAAATCATAGCTAACGATATAAACACAAAGAGCAATTGTAATTCCAATGATACTCGACTTGAACAAGATTTATGATCTTCATCAAGAGAGAAAAAAGAAAAGTATGCTGAAAAAGTCAGACATTCAGATTTTTTACCATGGAACAAACTCAAACTTTTTTTCAAAAACTTTTTCGGTGAACTTTGTAGTTTTTTTTTTCGATGTAGTCGTCTGCTAACTTCTTGTAGAGTTGATATGATTATCCTTCCACTTGGTTTTTGGCAAAGGCAAGCATTCAACATAGTCAAAAGCTATTGTTTATCTCTTAGTACAATGTTCCGATTCAAATTAATAAGCGTACACAACAATCATACTTGCTTTTTACGAGTACAGGAACGGAAGTTTTGAATGACAAAAAATGCTCGAAAACAAAACACTTATAATGTCATCATGATCATTAACGTTCTGACGTTGTTGCGGATAGAATAACAAGAAAGTGTGGTTATGTGTGAGTAACCAGAGTCAAGTTACAATTGGCATTGGCCCTCGTTTTGTTCAGGTTATTACTAGAGAAGGCGTTTTTACGGAACTCCAAAATTTCAAGCGCATCCGGAGTAACTTGTACAAAATCGTTGTAACACAAAGAAAGACGTGTTTTCTTTTACGAGTAAAGAGTAAAACAGTTTTTTAAAAAAATATCCTTGATGGCGGATAGCTTTCATGTAATGTACACACGCATGAAACGGTTTCATCTCTTCAGATTTTAGTGAGCATCACGAACTGAATGAATTTCTCTTTGAACACCTACATCGTTGTCAGCATGACGTGGAAAAATATAGATGATGAGATGAATATACTAAAAAGTGGTGTCTAAGAATATCCCGGCCACCAAAAGTGTTCTTGTCTATGAAGCAATAAGAAGGACATTGGCTTTGCAATTCAAATTCAATTCATTTTTCAAACCGAGTGTCGTGGACTTTTATCTTTGTCCTATCTTCCACCGACAAACACATATAAAAAAACTATTGATGACTAGGGTGAAAGGACATTTTTATTAATTGCATTGTTCTTGAGAGTCGGGAACGGAACATGCAGTTTGCATCAGTTTGTTTTGAAAATACGTAACAAATCTGAGCTGTCTGATCCATGCGTGCATTTAACCATAACATTTCTTACAAAGAAATTCGTACAACGGCAGTAAAAAAAAGTTGAGATAACTTTTATCGTGTTACGGTATC
>JAAXOA010001547.1:0-15601 GCA_036561885.1 Salina celebensis
ACTCAATTTACTCCCTCGCTCTCTCTCTCTCTCATCTATTTTATATTCAGGCAACATGTAGATGAAACTATCGTATTATTTTTCAAAATGTGTGCATTCGCTTTTTGTAAGTTTTTTAAAAACCCAGCTTGATGTATGACCTAGTAGTGAAGTCATGTTTAAAAATGGATCTGTATTCAAAGCTTCCGTATTGAAAAAATAAGCGATAAGTGCAACGCTGGTTTGACACTGTGAATGCAGCAGTGATGCAACCAAGGTACTCCTCAGGTGCCACTGTCAGGAACGCTGTGTACTACCAGTCTGTTACCAAATATCGTTTTTAATTTGTCACTCATATCGTTAGACTTGATACCGCAATAAAGTTTTTACCTACAAAAGGGACGATTATCATAATTTGGCGTCAGATTTACTAACATTTTGAAATCTGATGCTAACCTAAAAATACACATATTTTTTTGCACAATGGAACGATTTTGTCTTCAGTTTTGTACTATTTTGGATCTCACTTAGTACTTTGGTCACCACAAATGTGTGAAAATAAATATGCATAGACATTTCTTCGAAAAAAAAACAGTTGGAGATATTTTAGTAGTTTCATAGAATAGCTTCATTGAAGAGTTTTCTCGAGTGGTGTGGTGAGCCCTCGTTATTTGAACAATCAACAACACCGATTACCCAAACGGTTTCTTAAACTCATAAAACATACGATGAATATTCAAAAGGAACACATACTTCATAAATACCTAGTTGTTACTTTCTTAACGTGAAACCATGGGAGAATATTTTTGAAAACAGTTTTAGTATGAAAATGAGCTATGACATGATTTATCACGGCGCCAAGGCGAAATGTCAATTTAATTACTAGAAAGCTGTAAAAACAAAGTTGTGCATGATAATCAAATATCAACTGGGTTTTGGCTTACCTGTGCTGTAATTAGATATTGCATGTAACGACATCTGGACATCTTCCCAGTCTGCTGTAAGTTTTCGAACAAGCAGATACGCGTTTACGGGATGCTCTACAATTTGCCGCGGTCGCGTTTGTCCACCCTGTAAGAATTGCTTCTGGGAGTCGATGTACCTGAATGTTGGATTCAAGAATAGCGCTAATTTTAGCTGAAACGTGATGAATGAAGATGATTAAAATGGTATTGTAAATCTAGGCCAAATAAAAGGCTAACGCTATTCATAGTCAATACTAATTAAGGACGTGTATTTTTATTGCAACTGCATTCATTGCAGATGCAACAGACTTCCTAACACGTCAGCCTGAGTCCTGAATTGCATTCATGAAATATTGTAAAGAAAACGGGAGAACGTACATGACAATCTGAAAAATGATTTAGCCTATTTTACATTCATAGCAGACAATGCCATGACATTAGCCACCGAATCATCGAGTACATATATTCTGTCATCCTTTGAGACGTTCATACTAAATTGGTCAGTGATACTAGAGCAAGATTGACAACTGTCATATTATTTTGCATGACTCAGTGAGTGGTTTTATTTGTCAAGTAAATAAATCCTTGTAAATTATCGTGTTAGTGATGAATGTCCCTTTTCTATGAACTTTTTCTTGACTAGAAGGCCCTGTTTAGAAACTTTTTTTACTTACGCTTTAATCATGTTGGTCCGGCTAACTGTAAACTCAACAAAAGTCTCAAGCAGCTCGACAATTTGTAGCTCATGTTCCACCAAATCCTCAAGCTTTGATGTTGATGAAAAGAGATCTTCCCGTTTTCCTTGTAAATCTGCTGACTTTGCTTCACTACCAGGCCCCACGGCAGCTGCACTTTTTACCGTGAGGATAATAAAGCTTATCAGGAAAATACTCACCGAAACTGATACTACTTTTGAGCGGCTCCCTCTTCTAACTTGAACCTTTGAAAAACAATATTTTTTACTTGGAACCCTTATCTTCATATGGCTTTCTGGCCAATGATCATTGCCCCTTAATGGAAACATATCACTTCTATTTACACTTGGAACACCAGAACCACTCAGTCTCGGCAGTCCCATGGCTTTTTCTTCTTTTTTTTTGAAAACTAATTCTTTATAATCAAGAATGCATTTGGGACGAGATGCTTTTAGTTTTATTCTTATTTCATGTGCACGTGTTTTTCCTCTCAATTTTATATACACTTCTGTACGCCAAGTGAATGCACCTCTGACTCCCACCAAATTTTATTTGGGTTTCCTCTCCGTCTCTTCAACGACTAAATTTCGAAGCTGCAGGACATAAAACTAATATACATTTTTTGCATGTTGTGAAGGGTCTATGCACGAGCAAACTTTTCGAGTTTCTTAAAAGTCATAAAAAAATGAAGATGCGTCCTCACAAGCCAATATCCCCACCAACAAACACTGCGTTAACGCCAAATATAGCTACAAAAAAACAGTCAAATTGCAGCGGCATTAACGTGTATATGAGCAGCGAGTTTTGTTCACAAGCATGTAAGATAATTGTATATTACTCTGCTAACGATTTACTACCTTCGCGTCACAGTAAGGCACGGGCCATGTACCAGCCGTTCAATTTGCAACTCCTGCATACCTGTGCAAAATTAGATGTTTGAAACCTTAAAATACACACACAGACCATTTATGTCCACCGTCGAAAAGTCTCGCAGGATTTTTTCTTTTAAACGAAGCTCACATCAAATCCTTCGAAATGTGTTAACTATGTCGAACGCGGAATGAGTCAGAAGAGATACCGACAAATGCGTCCTCTTGATATCAATGAAAAAAGAATTAGTGTTTTGTCAACCGTTTGAGTAAACAGCTACCGTGTTACATTGAATACGTTACTTGAACAGATAGTGTTTGAAGTAAAAATAAAACATGCAGCCTAAAGATATATCATCCTTTTGAGTATCGTTTTTATTCTTGTGTAAACATTAATCCACATCTGTCGATCGATTATTTGAAAGCATCTTTTTCCATTTTTATCTACAATTTTTCCACCTTTCTCTTCCATTAAAGTAGGTGTCCGAGCAAGCTGGGAGCTTGAATACGCCAGTCTAATAAAACATAATGAAGTAGCCTATGTTCATTATTCATTGGATAATGGATGACTGTTTGTTTTAGATTAAGACTATGTTACATTTATTTTCTACCCCTTTGACTTTCTTATTAAAAGCATAACGGATTACTCGCATATTAATCTTTTTACGATATGATTTTATGGAAACTTGTGGGTTGGGGCTATACGGAACTTTATTGGAGCAATAAAGCTAGAGAGCAATCTTATCAAATATGTGAGTATTAAATCCGTATCCAAATCCAGCCTCTGTCAATCTCCACATAAACTACTTGACGAGATTACGTTTTCGTCAGATTATTACTTTTTATGACCAACAAATGCAACATTTTCATAAAGGACACCATACAACAACCATCTCGGATTGTTTTCTTACATAATACAATTGTATAAAACCTCAAGTCTTGTGAACATTGAAATTGAAAGTAAAACTGTTTGAGTAGGTTCAATAGTCACATAAAAAAAGACCCATCAAATGGTCTTTGGTTAAAATACAAGTTTCGTGTAAGCAATTTAGATTTCTCAATGTATGGACAACCAATTACACCTGAATTCATCGTTTCAATTAGTGGTTAGAGATTAAAATAGCAAATTATACTAAACACGATTATGAAGTGCCACACTTCAACGCATGCGCTGCTGTTATGGTGATTTTTATAAACCATTAAGAAGAACGATCATGGTGCTATGTGTATGACGGTGACAGTTATGAAATCTCGTACATTTGGCTAATTTGTACTGGGTCATAACTTAATGGTGATTTGATGAATGATTTGATTTTAAATATGTACTTAGTAATTGTCTTCTAGAAAGGGAAATGATATGAGATTGCGACATCGGGTGTAAATCTAAAGCCGTTAAAAGACTAGCAAAATAACGGCAATAAACTATTGTGCAATACTCTGTTTATTTCTGGCTAGGTGTCCTTCTAGCTATTGTGTGACCATATTTTGGGATATTTAAAACGTCACGGTCAAGTGGGCATTGTGACCACCATGACAAGCGGAGTTAGTGTCAAGTCCTTTCTCATTGCCGACTTGCTCGTCAATGGAGAGGCAGAGTGTGGGGCAACTGACACTAACAAAAATACTAACAAGGATTCCGATGAAAAGAGGAATGACAGGAATGAAGACCATGTTGTTAGTAGTAGCAGTAGTAGTTCGGGGAAGAGCTCCCCTCCGGGCTGTCCCCACAGGACAGGGTCAGCGACTTCGTCCAGGGAGTCGATTGCATCTGAAGATGGCAAAAAATGGAGAAATTTGGAGACTCCCCATAACAAGCCAGGGAACGCCTTGGGTTCTACTGGAAGCTTAGGCGTGTATCAGTATCCCAGTTTTCCAATGGGATATGCTATCCCAGAGGGTAATTCAAGACTCGGTGAAACCGACGGAGGAGGAAGAAGTTATCAAACTTTGTTTCCAGTGGGATACGACTATCGTCATCATCACGGAGTGGGCTATCCACGAAGTCAAGGTTCTATGGGGTCTATGATGGTCCCCTTAGTGGGAGGGATGACACAACCCGGTATTGACTTCCAACTTCATCACATGCCTATGTATGGAATGCCAGCAAGCACCATGCCCCGATATCATGACAAAGGAGGCATTCATGGAGGCAGAGATAGTTGTAAGAAGTGTCTCTTTTTGTTTCAATTTTACGTTATCAGACGTCCTCATGATCAATCCCAAAGTAAATGATATCTTTTTACTATCTAGCTTAATGTAATTCACGTGAAAAAATCGATTCCATTGCCAAGTTAATACACAATTAATCCGCAATAATCCATTGATAGGGTTCAGAAAGATTCTTGACCGTTTATGCGATACTATGAAAAATATCAAGTGATTTAACGTGCATCATGAAACTGCTTTATGTACTTCAGGCGATAATTTAGTTGATAGTGTCACTCGTCCAATGACGCATATAATCACTAATCCCTTTTAAAACCCCGCCTCTGATTAATATAACAATGATTGCATAAAAACTCTATTAATTTGAGTACACACGTTATTAGGTTTTTTAACAAATACAGTTTCTCATAAGCCAACAATTTGACTCACATAGTCTCAAGAATAAAACCGTAAATCATTGTTATTTCAATTTTCTTATTTTCATGCTGGTTCCATGAATATTTTGATTAGGTCTATAAAGTCTGTTTATTGTTGGGAGCGACAATTCAGTAAATAATCCGATAAATTCTTTGTTTGTTCAGTCCATATTTACTGTGTTACACTCTTGAACAAATACATAATCAAATGTCATCATCAAACTTAAGCACCTCATTAGTTTTATGATACGTGTGCGAAAATATATGTTGTGATGATTGACAGATTGCAAATGACCACTTTTATTGCCATGATAATTGTAATCCTTGAATATACGGTCATACATTGTTCAACAAAATAAGCTTTTCATGGTTTCGTTAGATGGCTTGTTTCCACTGGGGAGATCCTATTTCGGTCCAAGTGGAAAACGAAAAGGGGGACAGATTCGGTTCAGCAACTCTCAAACAGCTCACTTAGAGAAGGCCTTTGTTCATCAGAAGTATCTGAATGCAAACGAGCGGAAACGGCTTGCCCACTCACTTGGACTTTCGGACAGACAAGTCAAGACGTGGTTTCAAAACAGACGAGCAAAACTACGGAAATGCAAGCGATCTGGATATGCGGACGAGCCTGAACAGGTGCAAGCTAGCTTTAAAGTTTAACATTTAGGCTTTGATCTTAAGGCAAATACAAATTAAATTCCAAATTTCTTTTCATGGGATTACAACGGATGTTTGGTAGATGACTGACCATCCACCTCAAAGCACCACGGTGCCTTCATAAGCAGGAACCTCCAAATCATATTTTCTCAATGACAGATTCAACTGACGATAGAAACACATGGTGCAATCAGGATTTAACTTCAATGGTAACTGTTGGACAGATACAACATATTTTAACAAGACATGACTCTTATTTTTCGGCTTTGTGTTCAATTTTTACACAAAAGTGACTGTTCTTTCAACAAATAATCTCGCGCTTGTTGTTTTCTGAAAACTGTTCTCTTAAGTAACTTATAACTTATCAAAATATGCTAAAATAAATCAAATATTTGTACATGAGGTAATAGGTACGGCTGTCAAATTATTGAGTAGTTTTTTTTTACACAAGAGTGTCAACGCTTGGCTGTAGAGATCGAAGATTGTTGAACTCTTCCGAGATAAAGTCTGCCAACTGGTTTAACTCCTGTTGATCTTCTATAATAGCTTTGTCTACAGATAAGGACACACGGACGCCACCATTGTAGGACAAAAACATAACACCCAGACCTGTTAAAAACATTAAAGATGCATCATCATCATTACAACAAAGTTTTAAACGAAAATTAACTGGAGCTTTGATTCCAACCTGCGCTTCCTCTCATGTGAGGCACCCAACTGATAACATCGTCAATGTACTGAGTTTTATAAAAGGCTATTCCAGGGAAGTTAGGTCCTGGAAAGTTGGAAATAATCATTGTCGTCATCCAATTAGTTCCCCAGAAATCAGTTAGCCAGTTGGGTGCACTAAGGAGTATTGGAACAGTCATAAAGTTGGAAACCAGGATAGGTGACTTTTTAAGGCTTTCCACGTTTTTATGGGCAAGTTGTATCCTCTTACGGGGGCAAGATTCGTGAACGGGAACATCGAAAACTCCCACAGTCCTGGAGCAAAAACGAAATGCTTACAATTACAAATAACGCTTTACATAACATCATTATGTCATCATCAATTAAGTTTAATACCAGTGATTCACTAGGGTGTCCATTGGATGATCTTTCCAAGGCATGGGGCTCAGTCCTCTCATCAATTGGTTGTTCACTGCGCCTTTTCGCTTCTTCTGGAGAAAGTTGTGTATCCCTCCAGCCAAGCCAGCAAGTAAAGTTGCAGTAGCACAAACCCCAAGTTGACGACTTGTTGATTTTACAGCTTCAAATGATATCCTCTCAGTCATCGAAAACTGCCAATCTTTAGTGAGCTTTTTTGATGGCAAGTGCCACACAGTTCTGTCTATGTTTAAGAAAAACTGAAGGAAGTGGAAATATGGTGTACAAAAAACAATGGCAATCCATTTGAAAAGCTGTTCAAATGGAGAAAGCTGTCGGACTGGAGCTTTTGGTACAACACTCAACGAGCCTCCACAAATATTGGACATAAGTAGCTTCATAATGGAGTAGCCATCTGCAATTGCATGATGAATTCGGAACACCACTGCATATTCTCCGTCAGGGGAATCTGCAATGGGCACAGTTTGTTTATAATCATGATGCAGTTTGGAGCCTGCCTTCTTGTACTTCTTGATAACGAGCACTTCCCAGGGTGACATTCCCACAGGAAACGGTTTTGTCGCAATTGACCCCAATCCTTTGAGCAATTCGTCTTCTGTGACGACTCCAGAATTGTTATTGGGGTCATCATGGTTAACCACGTCATACTCTCGAACATGTCGATCAAGGCAAAAGTTTTCTTCCCTTTTCCAAAAAGTAAAGCCCATCCAGCTTTCGAAATAGTATTTTAGCTTGAGATAGCTTAGTTCTCCTTTCGCATTCCGACCCTCTAACACCTCCTTTTGAAACACTTTCCGGATTAGATGGAGATCTGGCTTTCCTTTAAACGCTAACAAAAGTGTAATCATGCATTCACACCGAGTTGAGATGTTATCCAAACCAACAAGGGCATCCCTAGTGCTCATCATTCCCACCCAGTTAGGTTTAAAAATCTTCTGGGCAACTACAACCAATCCTCTTTTTTTGCGCAAGTTTCACCGGAAACAGAAATTGTTTTTATAAATTGAATGAGACTGACTTTCAACTTATTGTTAAAACACTGTTGATACAAAATGTGTGCAGCAACTTACCTGTAAATGTACAATGGAGTCATTAACAAAACAAATATTGGAATTATTCCTAAGTAGATAGAGAAGCAGAGCGTCACCAGGGCCGCTTTGAAGCTAAATGCGGCTAACGTTTGACCGCTTAGCTCCCATGATTTTTTTCGCACTTCTACAGTCCCTTGCTGACGAGCTTCCATTTTCAACCCGTATTTTCTCAATTCGGCTTCGGGGAAAGAATGTTACACTTGTAACAAAAGAACTGCAGATGTTGCGCTAACATCAAGACACAAAAGCTAACTGGACAGGCATTTGCTCAAATTTCTTCATCAAGTAAACCGTATTTCATCCTTTACAAGTGTAAGGTCGGCTAGTTACGATTTCCTCAAGAAAAACATTTTTTGTTTATCAATACCAATAATAGAGAGCCGCTGGCCACTACAATTGCATGGACGATAAGCATGGTCACAATCGTAAAGCACGTGGTTTATCTTGTAGTCAGCGTTAGCGCTCTAGTACATGAAACGATTCGCCACGAGCTTGAGTGCATCCACAAAAACGACTAAGGAGCTTCTTGCGCGAGGTTGGTTACTAAGCGGTCGACAAGTTTGTGGCATGTGAAATTGTAGCGTTTAATTGTTCATATAATATTGGCATCATGTTGTGTAATTTACACGAGTTCATTTGCTTCTTTCATAAATGATTAATGCTACTCTGACACCTTGAGTCGTGCAAAGGTCATCTAATGGGTTTTTACATGCAGGTACTAGGGAGCCCTTATGCGAGCATTTACTGTTTTATTTATTTTTTATTTAGCATTCAGGATCTTTTGGGTAAAATATGAAAATGAAGCACGACATTCGCAGGGCAACAATCCTTGTATGTTTTGTAGGAAGAACCATTAACTGCAAGTTTTGCTGTGCGGCTTAATCTTTACGAGGCCAATGCCGGTTTGGAGGACTTGAAAAGGGCCCAAACAATCAGTACAAAATGCTACTTCCTTGATTGGTGATTAGATGCAATATTTACTTTTATTTTTTTCTTTCGCAGGTTGACAACTCACGGTTGCTAACTGAAAAGGCTTTTAATGGGTGACGTGATCAAAACGACTTAAAAAAAGAACAATTATGTTTCAGATTTTGAAAGCTTCAATTTTTTATTGTCGACTTTACAACGAACGTATTCATATTTAAACTTCATGATTGTTACAGGAATTATTTTGAATGTACGAATTTTTGACAAGTGTGCAATTTTAATTATTTATTTATCTATTTGTTATTGTTCTCATACAGACATGTTGTGTGATGTGCATTACAATTCTACCGAGTCTTCGTTTGATAATTCGTTTCCGAAATAAGCTTGCCTGGTTGTTACTAAATAAGATGGCAGATGCAATTGCTTAAAAATGGCCACCACGGTGAATACAACAATTTTGCAATTTGAACAAGCTACTCAACTAACTACCGACTAACGTTTTATTAGAAAGGTTATTAAGTTAATGGATTACAGATAGATAATATCGTACAAGATTTGATTACGGTACCTTTCTAACTGTGTATGTACTACATTTTATTTTATCGTTTACTCATCTTCTTGGAATAAAAAGGTGACTACAAATTTTATGAGTCTTCAAAATTGCGTTTTGTGTTTAAAAATTATATTCAGTTGTTTTTGTTTTGGCTGGAAGATCTGATGACTTTTCGCATCCTATAGCAAATCCCTGTGAGAGGTGCTTTGATAAATAAAAATCTCACTTACTCAGTCTCTATAAAAACTATTAAGGACAAGAAAATATAGTTTCCAACTGAACAGAAGGGACACTAATTTGTAGACTGATAATGCATTGCATTGACTCATCGCTCCTTCTTTGGACCAGGACTATAGGAAATATTGGAATATAAAAGGACATAGAATGGATGACTATAGTTACAAAACAATAATTATTTATCTAGACTAGCGACTATTTAATTGCACAAACCTTCATTTGATTAAACTGACTTACAAGTAAAATATAGCATATAGATAGTAAGTACACGAACTGATATACGTTATTTTATGTAGGCTATTGTATACCACTACTATATACATATTTATGCACCCGTTGGGAGTACAACTCCATCGGTATGCATTAAATAACGGGGGCCAGCACCAAATATCAGTACTCATCACGCTCCAGAGCGCTTCAGTTAAAATCAGGATGAAAATTACCCTGACAAAACTAAGCAACCCTTTGGTAATGAGTTAACTATATATAGAGAGTAACGTATCTTAATAATTTTTAGCCTACATAAGCTTAATCACTAGTTGATTGTTACAGTTAACTTGTATGATGAACACAATAATATAGTGCAACGTATTTTAAACGATCCTAGTCTGTCCTAGATTTCTAACACAGTCCGTTTTCTAAATTTTCACACTTAAATTTAGTTTGATTGTACAATTTTTAAAACATGATTGCAAAAAGAAGTCGCACTTCGAGTTGATTTAGATTAGAAGCTTAAGCATCTGCACTAAAACCAACTTTCAGAACGTTGTATATTTGGTTTGATGAGTCTGTATGATTTACATTTAGCAACGAAAATGTAATGAGTAATTACAACTTACAAATTTAAAACGGGTACAATTCTTAGGATCGAAACCAGAAACATAGTCTTAATCTAAATTAGGTATGAGATTTCTAATCTATGCACATGGATAAACGGATTTCACAATGCAAACAGTTACATTGCGCGGCTACATTTAGACGACTAAGATTTTGTGATTAAGAATCACAAAACTTTACAATCCTTTGTTGTAGTACAGGACTTCAGGCGGATTGGCTAGCTTTTTGCATCGTTCCTGTTCAGAATAAAAATTATTAAAATTCGGACTTCATATACATAAGAAATTACATACATAACATTAGTAATAAAGCAGTTGTACCTGAATTTCGGGTTCCAATTTAGAAACATCAATCGAAGACTTTTGAGGGAATAAAGCGCAACACATTGGAGTTGCGAATGTTAAGCATATACCACAAAGAAGTACTTGAAGTGGAGCTCCTAACATCGGATATCTAGCAAGAGTACCACGGCGTTCCAGGCGGTCCATAAGAATAGGCGGAAACACTGTTCCAAACAAAAAGTAGATTTGGTTAACTAACGTCACAACTAAGTGTAAATACGAGATATTAAAAGCAACCCAAAATTGCATTAAGGCAAACTGGTTTAGTAACAGCAGTTACTCTAAAGAAAAAAGTGTTAGTAAATAAAGATAAAGTTCAAGCAGTACCCATCCCCGGCACAGCCATGCCAACTCTTGATAATACAACTTGTGTTATCCCATCTTTCGCGGCTACTGCAGACACCCCAATACGGTTACCGTTTTCATCAGTAATAGGTATACCTTCACGTAGCTCTCTAGAATAAGCAAAAGATCAAGCGTGCATGAGTAAAAGTGATCATCAAAAATGTATTCACCCATTCCTGGTGACGCCATCAGGATTCGACTCAACAAAACCGAGCCTATTCCAACCTTGGCTGCCGCTTTCGACTCACCGATTCGATTACCATCTTTATCAACAACTGGTATGCCATCGGAGAGCTCTCTGTTAGTTCATATAAACGTTACGCATCTTCTACTTTACTAATATTATAACTCAAAAGAGCCATTGAACGGAACAGTTGACACAAATAAATGCAGAAAAACCTTAAGGAATAGTCTTACTTTGAACGCATCATGGGGATGTTAATGCAATTTGCAGCAGCAACGGCAACAAATGGGACAAATCGACCAATAAGTGGGGGTGCTCTCTAATAGAGTTTAAAATATTGTATACAAAAATATAAAAGTGGTAATTTTTCAATATTTACACTCTTTTACTAATTAAGTATGTCTGTACAACTTACTTTCACGAGACTGTTTAGTCCTAATGCTGTAGCGAGAGCTCCGCTTGTAGCCAAAACATATGAAGTTCCAAGTTGTCTGGGGAACAAAGTAAAAAAAATACAGATATCAGACTACAGTATCTTAAGCACTATTATTAAGAAGTCGACAAAACTTACTGCATGCTTAGTGGAGAATCGCCGGATCGGTTTGAATAGTTCACTACAGCGTTAAATGACTGATTGAACCACTGCCAAAATACAACCGCCTTCGTAGACCTAAAAAATAATACAGCGATATGAACAAATTCCAATTGTCAAATTAAAAAACAAGTAATGTAAACAATAACAACAGTAACGAAAAGAAAACACGTACTTGTAGAAGGTCAACATGCATCCTGTAATTGTCATATTCATGGGCACCTGGGCGGACATGCGACCAACGAGAACCATTTTTTCACCCGTATCCGGATGAAACGCAGAGTCGTACACCTGCTTCGCCCTCCATAATTCATCCTCAGTAAGGCCAGGAGTAACTTCACCTTTCCTACAGTTCAAAGAAGGCAGTTTCCTTATTATATCTAATTTCCACTTAATATTTCTTCAAGCATTTAGTTACAAGAAATACCTGAATTTCGTCACGATTTCCTTCGACCTCTCAAGCTCTTGTGAGGTACACAACAAATTTAAAGGATTCGTTGTGACAAAAAAGTGTTTTGCCCTTCCTAAGTAAGTACTCTGATCCCATCTCGGCTCTTCGATATTAATCTGCTTCAAATTCCCGTTACCGTCCACTAACGCCATCTGGAAATTTGACAGTTTTGATAAACAGAAAATTTTACACTAGATTCAAATTTTGTGGTTTCTCTTCGAGAGACGACACGTAGTCTAACCAAGGGAAAATGACTAGTCACACTGATACAGCACAATGACGCACATCTGTAATCTAAACCTTTCCTACAAACATCTCGACAAGTGTTGACCTTAGATAAACTTTTTCCATTCTTCAAGAGCACCCACTGTTACAAGGCAAATGTCATTCGTCTGTACTTTTGAACCTAAATCAATACAACCAAGTTTCTTGAACAAACAGTGCTATCAAATGTGACCTGATTCTCTTCAAACTAGTTTTAAATAGATAAAAAGTGACTTGGAATCTCACCATTGAAATGAAACTATTGAGTAACCACACCACACGACAATCTTTATCGGATACATAATGTCAATACTAAAAACGCCTGTCTATCCTATCTGAAGCCCTTCCTCCCTCCACTGCTAGCATGTTTCTGGTCAAAATAAGGGAGCTTTTCACGTGTTGCATAACTTGCAAGTCCATTAACCATTTTCTTCGTCAAGGCCACCCTAGTAATTGAGAAATAATGGAGTACAAATAATGACTCTGTGTTCATGACACACTCAAACCAATATGGGATGGGGTTCTCTATTTTTTTTTCAGAGCCAATTGAAAATGAGCTAATTTATAAGCGATTTCCAAAAACGAATTTCAACTACTGCATGCCGTGTGCAAGATGCCGGTCTGCTAGGGACCGAATCTTCGACTGAATGCCTCTTGCAAGCTTCCTCTTTGTTGGGATATTGCAAATGACTGCAATTACAAAGGCAATGAGATACACCAGCAAAAAAACTATTAGTTTCACACTTGTTAGTCATACAAGATATGATGCAGATGTATCGCCAGAGTTGTGAAAATGAAATGTACTTGATTTTAATCTGTTTTCGTCAAAATCCAATATCCGGCTTAACAGACATTATTTATCGACTAATAATGATCTTTACACTTCCAGTCCCTGATAATATTTTCACAAACAAGTGACAAGTGTTACTAAGCTCTAGTGTGGATTTTATCCCTTGCAGCTTTTTAATGGTCCATCAACGTTTTCCCAGCGGCTCTCTGTCTTTGTCACGGGATATGCGTTTTATGAGAGTGAACAAACTCGTAAAAATATGGCTCCCCTTTTAGCCTTGAGAAGTGCATTCCAGTTTCATCTCCAGCAAAAAAAATCCTCCGCAACCCTTTCTCTCAATCAACATTAAATTAGTAATAAAAAAAGACTGAAGGAACACACGTTGCAAAAGTATGCAGATAGGAATACTGAACTTGCTCCTTGTCATTTTCCCCTCATGTAGCTTTTCACATTCTCAATTACTCTTTCAAAAATGGCCTGGCTTATCCAGTTCGATAAGAAATTGTCTATAAATCGTCGTAAAACTGTATGCCCAACCTTTTAATCTTTAACTGAATTTTCTTACGTTTCAAGTTTTAGCCTTGGATTTAGTTGCACACGTCTCGTCAGCCAATCTTCTTTTACTAAAGCCTCTCTCCTCTTTACAACCTTTCTTGAAGTCTTCTTCCACGACGAACTTGTGGAGTGTCAAGCTAACTGTTTAACATGATTCCAACTAACACTTTTACTTCACTAGTTAAACACTGAGTTTTCACACATTTATATTCCATTTGGAACTAAACATTTACGTTGTAATTTAAAGAAAGAGAAAAAAACCTGTTCAGGATGGTCCACTCGTCGTCGAGGACGACCGTCTCTCTATCTTCTGTCCAGGTAAAAGTTGTTTCTTCTAGTGTGTTCACCTCTCAACCAAATATGAAACGATCAGTCGTACATTGATCCAGCAACGAAGGAGGCGAGGCAGATGGTAGTCAGCCGATACTTTTTTTTTTGAAACGGGCTTATCTTACACGGAATATCATATGGACAGTATATTCTGCCGTTGAAGCTGCCTGCACAGCGACGATGCAATAATATGTGACTGTCTGGACTGGAACGGGTTAGCAACTCTCTATGCGGTCATGCCATAAAGAAAAGGGTTGCACTGGGGTGAGCTCTTTGGTCATACCCGAATGCATTATTAATTGTAACTAATTATCATTTTATTTTTTTTAAATAGTTTTTTTTTCACTTAATCCGAGTTAGTTTTGAAAGTTTTAAAAATATTTAAAACCCCAAATACAGTTCAGGCATTTAGTGCGTTCTGTGCTACTTTGATTGAGCACCAGATGGAATCCGACTTTTCCCGTTTCCACTCGGGAAAAAAACGGTAGCACACGTTGCTCTGGGTAACATGTAACATTTGAGTCTTGTCTCGAAAGGCTGATACATTAAAAAACGGTGAGATGTATTTTTTTTCCTGTTTTTGCGAAACGCTATGCATGAATAACAATGGAAATGAGATTGCAGCGATTTAAAATGATGTTTGCCGTCTTTGTTGGCGGATGCTGTTGTGTGATATGAGGATGATGTATTATTGTATCGGCTGGATCTTAGTTCGTTCGTTTCCTTTTTCATCCTGCTTTTTAGCATTTTAACCTTGGTAAGAATTTAGGTCAATGACGAATGAACACAGTTGAGTGGAAACTGTCAAAGAATTAAAAGTGTTTTTGAGTCCTTCGTCTATCATCTAAATTAAATTAGCAGAAAAAACAAATTGAAAAGAACAGTGCGGACATTCAGCGCTTAAGCTTTTTTTAAAATATGAAAAACCGCAGATTTAATTTTCTTGGCCTACATCAACGCTGATTTAACATCAGAATCATAACCGCAAAATAAAATAAAAATAAAAGTATGAATACTCAATAGATGCATTTATTGAAGCAAATAGTACACCTTGTAAGGACCCTTACACCTGCAGGGAAAATGCAACTGCAACTTACTGCAAACTATTTTTTTTACAACATGCAAAACCTGTATGAATGATAATTTAGAAATAATTTATTACATAGGTGAGCAGTTATTGCTGTACGATAGCCATAATTACAAGTAATATGTCGTCACATGTAAATGACCTCGAAAGTAAAACAAAAGCT
>JAAXOA010001548.1:0-15600 GCA_036561885.1 Salina celebensis
AAATACATCCATCGACTACTGGCTTGGTACAAACAAACAAATTGATATGATATTTCGTTTTGAGTCTTTTGTTCATGAACTTTCTTTAGAGTATGGAGTACAAGTTCTTCTGTTTCGTATTTTGCATGTGATCTTCTCTTATCAATGATAGGACTGGAGAACCTGAGAGCCTTGACCAGGCTTTGTCCTTATGAACTTTTAATCAACATGACCAACTGGGAGGGCGAAACTCGTTACGCGCTGTATGATAAGTTTTATATCAAAAGCAGCCTGGATTCGTATCGACTCCATGTTTCCGGTCATTCAGGAAATGCAGGTTTATTTCAATTCCCACTTATTAAATATTTTATCAAAAAAAGTCCGTTAACATTTCGTGTTTCTTGGTTCTCAACGTGCTTTTAGAGGATTCATTTTTATACCACCACAAAAAGCAGTTTTCAACATTTGACCGGGACAATGACGACAACTGGGGGGATGCGAACAGCAACTGTGCAGAAACCTATGGAGGCGGCTGGTGCGTTTCGAACACAAAGCGTTAAAATTAATGTAGACCGTTTTAATCAAAATTGTTTTCAATTCCTTTTCAGGTGGTTTGGAGACTGCTTAAGGGTATGTTTAAACTTTAAACGTATTTTTATTGAAATACATTTCAGCTCAGTGATTGTATCAATTCTTGTTAAATGTTCAGTCCAACTTGAACGGGAAATATTTTCAAACCGATGGCCTCCTTAGAAAAGAAGCTTTGAGTGGAATTCGGTGGAATTCATGGACAGGAATGAAAGAAAGTTTGAAAATGACGGAAATGAAAATCCGGCCAAAGTGTGGACACTTTTAACAGGATTTTATTTATTCGTAACTTTTAAACGTTAAACATGTTAACTAATTTATTAAAAATTTATTTATATTTTCTATTTAAGTTTATAAATTTTGTTTTGACGGTTGCATCATGGAGCTTCCCATATGGCTACTACTTCCATGTCCCTTTTTGCTACCTTGATCATCCCCATGGTCATCCTCCTCTTCCTTCTCCTCCTTTCCAACCAGTGTCCTGTACTTTTTCCCAATAACGACCCAGTCCGTCACCGCCTCAATCCTATTCTTTCCATCGGTACTCACCGCACTGCCGACATTCTCATGACTCGCCGCCAACGCCGCCATTGGCGTCAACTGCGCCATACTCAAATTCATTACTTGTGACTTTCGAACCTCTTCCATCTTAACTTTATTGTAGCAATGCCTCCACTTTTCTTTTACAGTGAGTCCCTCCAATCCCCCTCCTCCAGTGGCTCCAATACTAGTTTTACTCCCGACAGGACTCTTTCTATCGTCCGGACGACCCTCGTCGTGACTTCCCTTCGGCTCCCACTTCAGTTTGTGCTTGGGCTTCTTTGCCTTTTTGATCTGCATTGAAATCCAAGTGCCCCAGTCGACAAATAAATTTAAGGGACTTGGCGTCGCTGTTGTTCGGTACATGGCCCTTATTAACTTGGCCAGGCCGTATTTCCACTCGATATCCGACTGCGCTTCAATCCTCTGGTAGGTATCGGACATCATCGCAATTAGTAAATTAATTAGGACAATTACAGTAACCAGAAGATAAACACCGAAAAATATCTTGAACAGGATAATAGTCCACTCTGGTTGGCCTAAAACTTCGATTTTAAGATTGTCTGCGTTGTTGAGCCCGAATAGAGCAAAGAATAAAAGTTCGAAAGCGTCGACTGGAGTGACAAGAACTCCAGACGCTAATCCACTGGTCAGAGCTTTAGGGAGCTTCTCTCCGGAAGTGGCTTCCCTCCTGGGGTGAATCGGATGATTGAGGGAACTAACAACAAGACTGAAGCCCATCATGAATATGCTTAATACAGCGATAAAACGGGCAAGGTCCTTCATCAGGTTCCCGATAATAATGGCCCAGGGACCGAAGAGGTAATGGAAGGAGAGAAAGTCCAGGATTTGGACGCATGCGAGTAAAACGCCACAGCCGAGGAGTTGGTCACGAAGATAGAAAATAGTTCCGTAGATGCCTTTGTCCATGAAAACGGCGCAGGCGTGGAGAATCAGGCCGAGATAGCAGAAGAATAGAACAGCGACCTTTATCCAGCCAAGGCCTGATTTGTCACTGGGATTGGTTAACTCGGCGACTAAAAGACCGCCAAGCCAGGCGAACAACATGTATTCGAACCAGTACGGAGTGAGGTTGGTTCGAATGGGAAATACTGGATGGATTGGGGTCACACAGGTCAGGCAGAGGAGGATCATTAGATGAATGTGGGAGGTCAAGTAGCTCATGAATTTTACTATAGGGATTTTGTTATATTTGGGGCCAAATGGGAGGGAAAATGTTACCCACACTGGGGGACAGAAGACGAACGAGAAAAACATTAAAAGAAGCTTCCAGTCTTGCCAGTCCAGGTGCCCCACCCAGATTTCTTGGAGATGACGCTGGACCACTGTGTGGGCGATTACTTCCTTTTGTTCGTTTTCGATAAGAACGTCGAGGAACTCGATACCTTTCCTGTCGACAGACTCCAAAATCTTTTCTGGCGTTTCGGCGGCGGCAGCAAGGGCTAACAGTTCTGTTGCCATGGTTTCGCAGTGTTTTGAAGCCGCAATAAGGTCCTTAGCTCGCTCTTTCTCTCGGGTTGAAACGTAGACAAGGAAAGAAGACATTTTAGCAGCGACTTCAACAGGTGCGGGGCTGCTCAGTACAAACTCATCGATAGGTTCGTTATCGATGTTTTTTCCACAGACGGTCAAGTTGAAGACGAAGTCCTTGTCTTCCATTAGGCCATAAGTGTCGTGGTCTTTCTTCATTAAATAACTCAAAACATCGACGTGATTTTCGGCAGCGGCGAACCAAATGGCGCTTTGACCTTTTTGGGTCTTTGCCAACGGGCTGGCGCCACTTTCGACGAGTAGTTTTACCACATCCAAATGTCCTGCTTTGGCGGCACAGATCAGCGGTGTCCAAAGCTCTTTATCGATTGCATCTATTTCAGCACCTTGGCCGAGTAAAACTTCCACCATTGCTTTGTGACCCATGGATGCTGAAATGTGAAGCCCGGTTTTCCCCGAAGCGTCCTTACTTTCGAGGAGTTCTGAAGATCTAGAGAGGAGGAGACCGAGAACGGTCACGTGACCCCCACGGCATGCAAGGTGAAGGGGATTAAAGCCGAAATTCGCAGTAGGGGCGTCTACTTGAACGCCTTCAAAGTTCAAAAGTAACCTGACAACGTTCTCCTCTCCAGAATAAGACGCCATATGAAGCGCCGTCAAACCGGATTCAGTTCCAAGTTCCTTAATAAATGCTGTGGCGAGGGTCAGCGGTGGATCTGTCACCGAAGTTGCTGGAATGTACTGCAAAAGTTCTCGAACAGTTTCAGTTTGACCGTAAAACGCTGCAATATGAAGGGCGCTCATTCCCAACTTCCGGCTTGTGAGATTAATACTATCCTTTTGGGCGTGGCGAAGGGCTTCGAGAACATTAGTGTGGCCATTTTTAGCCGCCAAATGGGCGGAAGTGTAGCCCAGCCTGTTTTCATCGCTGGCGCTGGCCCCTGCATTTAGCAAAGCTTTAACTAATTCTGCATGGCCGCCTTCAGCTGCTAGTTGTAGTGCAGTGGCATCTGTACTCCGGTTTCGGGCGTTGATAACCCCTTGCTTATCGAATTTCATGAGTTCTTCAAGCACCGCCACAGAGCCTTGCATTGCTGCTAAATGCGCACAAGTAGAACCGTCTTTTGTAAATGAATTAACTAATTGCGAGCTATGTTTGAGGAATAATTTAATCACTTCGGCGTGATTATTCTGTGCTGCCAGGTGAATCGGCTTTTGGCCTTTGTCGTCTGTCGCGTCTGGATTTGCCTTGAGGCCCATGAGCAGTCTGCAAACTTCAAGTTGCCCCGCCTCAGCAGCCAAGTGTAATGGCGTCTGTTTCTTGAGCGTTAAAGCGTCCACAGTGGCGCCATGGTCGTTAATTAGAAATAGGCAAAGTTTGGTGAATCCCTTTGTAGCTGCTAGATGAAGTGCTGTAAGGCCTACCCGGGACTTTGCATTGATAAACGCCTTGTGCTCTAGTAAAATCCCACAAATTTGTTGATAACCGTTTTCAGCAGCGAGATGCAGTCCAGAACGACCTTCAGTGTCGAAAACGTCAACTCTCGCATGGAAGTCGAGAAGTGTTGAGACAACGGTTGTGTGACCTCGTCGTGATGCGATTAGTAAAGGACTCCAGCCCTTTGTTGATTGTCTGTTAAGGGCACGCTGACACTCGACTGTATTCAGGCGACTTAGCATTTCCTTAAGTACGTCATTGTTACCTTCGCGGCACGCGTAGTGGAAAACAGTTTCGCTTGTTTCTTTTGTTTGGCGGCTTGTGGAGCCACCGCCGTCCAGGAGGAGCTTGACGACGTCCTTCGGGATCTCGTCACGCTTCAAATCCTCTTCGCTTTTGTTCAACTGGATTTTAGCGTGATTAAGACGGGCAGCGTAGTGCAGCGCGGTCTCGCCTTTATCGGTGACCATGTTGATGTACAAGCTGCACTCGTTTTCCTTTTTCATACGGCGCACGTGTTCAAGCAGGATTTGGACTACTTTAAGATGTCCATGGCGGCACGCTAAGTGGAGGGGAGTTTCGCCGTCTTTGGAACGCTGTTGAGGGTTGGCTTTGTCGGCGAGGAGGAGCTGAATGATTTTCAATCGACCGTGGCGTGCTGCAACTGTAATATTAAGAGAATAAATTTTTTAACATTCAAGCCCCTCTGTAACATTTTGCTCTATAACGGTCACCCCTCAGTAACGGTCATACTGAATGAAAGAAAGTTTTACCGTGCAGCGGAGTTTCTCCATTTTCCATTGTGATATTCGGATTTGCTCCAGATTTCAATAGCATCAGTGCACACTTTTCTCCCCCAATCACTCTTGCTGCAATGTGTAAAGGTGTTTCTTGGTTTTTTCCTCCTTTCATGTGAACATGAGCTCCATGACCAAGTAGTGTTTCAACCACTTCCGGTTTAACATACTCACAAGCAATATGGAGAGCTGTAAAGTTATCATTAGTGGAGGCATTCACTTTTTCCCCTTTCTCGATAAGTTTGCTGATCATTGAAGCGTGGCCATTTTGGGCTGATGTGTGTATCGCCCTGGAACCGTTCTGAAAACAAAAAAGAGAAAGTTGCAGAGAAAGCAGGAGGTTTGAGGGCGCTTATTATACTGTTTATATTACCTTATTCGGCATTTGAAGAGGAACTCCTTTCCTAAACAGCGCCATGGCCGTCTCCGGATGCCCGTGAAGACTTGAAATATGCATCAAAGTTGACCCATCCCATTGTCCTTTCGAACACACTCACTTTAAACTTATCTGCGAGTAAATCGATAAGATTAGAGTGTCCATGAATAGCCGCCAGATGAATCGCAGTCCGGCCCTGTTTGTCTGCCAGGTGAGGATTCGCCTTACAAAGGTACAAAAACTTGCACAAGTTCTCGTCCCCAAGCTCACTCGCAATATGGAGGCAAGTTTGACCCAGGTCGTTTACTCCGTCTATATTCGCTCCAGCATCGATAAACAATCGACATATTTCAATACATTTCTTCCTCGTTGCTATATGCAGTGGAGTATCGTCATTGGGACCGGAAGTGTGTTTAAGTTGACTGGAGGCGTCAATTTGTAAAAGCTCGTGACACGCGTTTTTATGGGAGTGGCGAAGGGCAATAAGGAGGGGTATATTTCCCTCCCAGTCTTTTTCCAAACGAGCTTCAGTCGGCATTGCGCCCAATAAAGCTCTCAATACGCCTTGGACACTGCCAGACTGCCGAGTACAAGCCAGATGCAAACAATTTTGCTGTTTAACGTCCGTTTTAACGGTAGGGTCAGCTTTCTTGTAGAGGAGAAAGCGAACCGTGTCGTCCCGCCCGTGAAGGGCTGCGATATGGATAGGACAGTAGCCATCGCGAGCCATGGCGTTTACGTCACAGCCTAAGTCAATCATTCGGTCGGCGATTGTTATCCGGTTGTCTTTAATAGCATACATTAGCGGTGTCCAGCCTGTGGAGTCGTCTTTGAGATCCGCCAAAGGGAGAGTGTTTTGAGTGACCCCCGCCTGGATCCTTTTTTCAAAGTAGCGAAGGTGTCCATCAACGCCATACCAGTCGCCAGACTGACAGAGTTGCATTAGCCGCATAATGGCTGCCGAGTCCCGGATCAGATCTTCTCTAAGTTGGAGCTCCAGTTGCTCAGGATCCATGTCCGGGGAATATGGAGCGACATTTGCTTTTGGGGGTTTGGAAGCCAAATACTTTTTGAAGTCATCGTCTGGGTCGTGGGGTTCTTTGGGGTCCCAAGTTACCCCAGATTCAGGAGACTTAGAATGCCCTTTTTGTTTGGGATCATATCGTTTTACAGCCTGCTTCTCTTTCTCGGGCTTCTTATCAGGATAACTATCTTCAAACTCATCATCAGAAGAGAAAGCACCGGGAACCGTGAGCTTATCTTTTTTCTTATCTTTCACATCAACCCTCTTCCACTTTTCTTCTTTCCCTTTCTTATCAGATTCCACGTCCCACTTCTCCACTTTCTCTTTTGGTGACAGATCTGCATTTCGCTTTTCCCTGGATCTCTTTGAACTTCGCCCTGGAGACCGCTCTTTTTCTTCTTTCCTCTCCCGGGAACCTCCTGGGCTTTTGCTTTTACTCTTTTTCCTCCTCAGGGCTCTGGCTTGCTCCCTGTCCCACTTCTCTCCCGACTTACTTTCCCTTTTAACTTTCTCCTTAGAATCCGCATACCTTCCTTCCTCTTTTCCCTCTACTTTCTCTTTACCCTTACTTTTACTTCTCCGACTCCTCCGCTTGTCTTTCTCTCTATGACGCTCTTTATACCTCGCAAACTCCCTCCTCTTCCCCTCCCCACTCTTCACCTCCGTTCCATCGTCCTTCTCCTCTTCACTTTCTTCTCCACCGTCAGCTTCCCCTCTATACTTCTCCGACTCCTCCGCTTGTCTTTCTCTCCATGACGCTCTTTATACCTCGCAAATTCCCTCCTCTTCCCCTCCCCACTCTTCACCTCCGTTCCATCGTCCTTCTCCTCTTCACTTTCTTCTCCACCGTCAGCTTCCCCTCTTGGTTCACTTCTTCTCACTCTCCTCCTCCCTTCCAGTCGTTTTCCCTCATATCGCGGGAACTTTTTCCCCTCCCCCTCTTCCCCATCAAATTCCAACGATTCACTAAGGAGATCTCCAGTTCCGTCGCTTTCATCTGTTTCCAGGCTTGCCGACGGGCCCAGCAGTTCAATACTCGACACTCCAAACTCATCACTTGGTCTCCTCTCTTTCTTTTTCTTCTCATGTAAAATCCCCGGTGGTCCATATCCAGAATCGTCCTCCCCACTTGAATCCCCTCCGTCTTTCTTTTCTCTCCGCTTTCTCTTTTGTTTTCCTTGCTGTTCCTTAGTGTAAACTTGTTCGCCAACATCTTCAAGATAATTTGCACGTCCTCCTTGCAAGTATAAATTAGTTGGAAGGGGAATTTTGGACCTGGCTAGGTCCCTTGTTGGAGATTCTTCCTCCATATTTTAAGCGTTTCTCTCTGATCGAGAGCTGAACTGAAACTGACTCAGATCTTTGGAAGTTTGTGAGCGAAGAAAAGATGAAACCTGTCATAAACACAGTAGCCGAATTCTTTGCATATTAGTCAACAGTCGTAAACCTACCTTTAAGAAGAAAGAAATTTGTGGGCCATGTTTGGAATATCATATATTCATATCTCTTTCACCTGCTTTCTCTTTCTGTGTCGTGTATAAGAGCGTGATCTTGACAAAAGCAAAATAGCTTCAAAATTGATAAAATGTTTGGTAGTACTGGAATGAGTCATCCAGTACAATTGGGGTGATGTGGAAATAACGTTTCGTGGAATAATTTAGAAACTGACTAAAGTGGACCGAAGTTGTCAATGTTGGGGGTTGTTTCATGCCACATTGCGACTCTGACACAGTCGGTCTAACAGCATTCTTCATGTACAGATTGTGGGGCGTCCTTTATGCAGTATCCCTTTCTTATATTGTTTTTCATGGAAATGTATTTCATACAGAAAGGAAACCGAAAGTAATCGTAAACGGGTACAAATCCTGCAGTAAATCCCATTCCAAATCAGTACTAGAGAAACCTACCTACCTACCTATGTAAGCTATGAATTTTGGTTGATTAGTTATTCGTTCGAAATGGCTTAAATTTCTTCAATTTGCTTATTTGCTAACCACAAAGCGGCAAATTTTTGTTATAAAGAAAATAAGCAAATGGCTTGAATCTGGACTGAAAGTTTGAAGTCAAATTAGCAGCAAAAAAAACTGAGCCATAACACGGGCTGCGTTTCTTCATACCATCCTGGGACATAGAGCACCTGATTGGGAACCACGTGAACAATGGTGGTTTGTGGTTTCCCTCCAAGATAATCAGTTTTGTATAGATTTGTTTAGGCGCTGGCGCTGGAGGCTGTTGTAAGTCGTTAGTCGTTGAAGGGTCGTGGGGATCCCACCCGTCTGTTTGTCAATTAGAGTATTATTGCTGGCATTTGCATTACGAAACACCTTGTTGTGACCATCTAGGAATCCAGAAATCCAATTTACGGCCTTCCACAAGGCAGAAATACACCGTTGAATCAGCAAACCATCGCAAATTCCATGTGTGGAGTTTAATATATAGCACACTTTTCCGCAAAAATGCAGTAGGATGTGAAAACGATGAGACTTCTATCTGCCTTGTATTAAGAAACATTAAGTATTGCACGTTTTTCTCTCACTTTTGATTTACTATACTAGCAAATGCTCAACGATTTACAAAAATATAGCAACATTAGCGTAGTTAGAAATTACAAACCACCATTTTCCCACAAACAATTACATTTTTCATGCATTCAACCATCAAAATCAAACCGCTCTGACATTCGTAGGATGTAAAAGTTTCATAAGTTTCATCGAGATCAAATCTCCATATTTTAAGCTTACTTTTCAAGGTTTCATTCGATAGTATTTAAGTTTGAATGCAATTTATCTACCAACTTAAATACAAAATACCAAACGCTACTGAGAAACACTTGAAAAAAACTTAATGCAGATGCAGTCACTCACACTTCAGCTATGAATATAAATTGCCCTATTTGTCATCTAAGCAAACATAGGAAGGTTTCAAGTAGGCTTGGTTTACCTGATACAACAATTATACACGTTGTTTCTGTAGTTTTTAACCAGAAAAGGTACTCTACGATATTATTAGTATTTGAAAGCTCATTCGTGTGACGTTTTGTCAGGCCTACCTAATAATCGTATGCATTAAATGTTTGGAAGACACAACCAGCACAGTTTTCGAAACAACTATGTTTGTTTGAAAAACACTGCCACGCTACACATTACAGACTAGATAATAGTAGTGCTTAATTCTAGCGATGGGACAACTATTTGCTCATATTTATAAGACTAGTAGTTAATTTGTCACCAAGGGTTTTTGCCTAGGAAGATAAAGCTGAACAACTGACACTCAATAAAAATAATTTGGGAGTGTGCGCTGGGCCCAGAAGTTCTGAAGAAGCACGTAGGCGTTTAGATGAGCACTTGCTTTTGTCGGTTTTAGGTACTTTCTGGGACTATAAAATAGGTTGGAAAATATAGTTTAGCTCATAGTCCGTCAAAACATTGAGGTTCATAAGTTTCCAATTTTGTGTTTGGCATTCAGCAAAAATATCAATCATATCATGATTCGGAAGCAAGTGCTAATGATAGTGGCATTAGCTACATTTGCGGTTCAACCATCCGAAGCCATAGTAAGTAGCTTTCTGCTTTTACTCTAGAAATTTTTATTATAACCTCGTGATGGAATTTCGTCGAGCCATATTTTCAGCATAACTTGCTTGTAAGTTGGTGCAGACTACAGAGCCTAAAAGTGTTAGCTCAATGTGGAATACGACTTATTTCTGAGCTTTTTTTAGGACCACCCCAGAATTTTTGTCCAGTGTTGCATTTTTCTTTTCGGTTTTCGTGCAATACGCCGTTCGCCATGTTCAGTTGACACAGTAAAATGCAAAAAAAAAACGGACAAAAAATCTGGGGTCGTCTCCAAAAGAAAGCTCAGAAATAAGTCGTATTCCACATTGAGCTAACACTTTTAGGCTCTGTACAATATAATAAAAACCATCTCTAGATTTGATCATGTTTTGTTTTCTAGAGGGGACTTTGGATACCGCTTCCTGGAGGACCAACGAATCCCTGCCCAGGACCGGTAATGGGATGTGCCGATTTCAATATGCCACTGAATTGCATGGCGGTTATTCAAGGACGTCCATTGCTTTGTCCTTCAACATTGCCTGCCACTGAAAAAGGATTGTGCTATGAAAATGACTGCGCAGGAAACAATCCCAACATACCCAGGTGCCTATGTCCTAACCAGTAAGAGCAACAGGAGTAAAAGTAAAACAATATTGAGTATGGTTCTAAAATTCTAACAAATAAAACAATCATTCAGCAGCAAAATCTAGTGAACCCTTGTTTAACTCAACCCATATGCATACCAATATCGTTCATATTACACGTAATATAAAAGATTCAATGGAAAGACATATATATTTAATATATATATTTAAGGCGTATAAGTTGAGATGTTGATATAACAGTCCTCCTTATAAATAGAAAACTTGGACACAGGAGATGAATTCTACTCCAACAATAATTATTGTACGAAGGAATGATCAAAACTGTCATAAACAAAACAGCCGAATTGCAGGCATATTAGTCAACAGTCGTAAACCTATCGTGGAGAAGAAAGGAATTTGTGGGCCGAATTCGGAATATCATTTTCATTCCACTTTGACCTGCTTTCTCATTCTGTGTGGTTCAAAGTTCAATTCTTGTGCATTTCAGCATACAAATGACTCAAATTGTGCATAGTTTGTCTTCGACATAGATAAGTAACTAACTCTAGATTGGCGGACCCTACGATTTCGGGGACAAAAGTTTTTATAAACAAGTATTTTGAGCTCGTCCGAATTATCGAAGTATCCATGCCACAGCTTGTTTCGCTGCATAAAATTGTCAACTTTGTATTGGAATAACCACGTTAATGTAACTACGAAACAAACGGACGATCATCCTTGTCCTTGTTTACATTTTTTGATATCCTTCCAAGTATTTTTCTAACATGGGATAGCCCTCCCCTTGGTCTTCGACCAGTGGCCTGGATTGAAATTATTAGCACATAAGGGGGCAATGGGAGAAAATTTCTTTAAAAAATTGGTAAGTTTAGTTGACCATTCGTTCAAAATGAATTTTTGACAACGTGAAAATGCGAATCCTTTCTTACGAAGACGCGAAGTTTTTATTGTGTACAGGGCGTCGGGATGTGATAGCTGATGTCAAAAGTTATCCTTTGAGCAGATCCAGACAGGTGCTTATATCTATCTTCAAAGAAAACGGTTTCAATTTATTGTAACATCTGAATTTTTGATTTCGTAGCCATGTTCAGGCCATTGTTCACAGTTCCTTCCTATTCTGTTACGCGTGTCATCAGGGTCATACAGGTCCTGAAAGTAATCCTAGTAGTGATACTAACTTCATCTGCTTGCGTTTACCTTTGGATCGATTATCTGCCATCAGCTCTTGACCCAAGTGCGAAATCTCTGGAACCGAACTGTAATCATTTCAAGGACATTTTGTAACTACACATTTTATACAGCTGATGTAACTTGTTGATTTTTTTGTTTATTTATCCACACAGGTTTCCAAGCAGAGGAGAATGGCTCCAGGGCAGCAGCTCTAACTGGAAAGTTCATTGTTAACCAGAAGCACTGTAAGATTCCAGAAGTGAAGATCTGGAGTATGGAGACGACGAGGGAGTTTAGAGTTTACTCACCACCCCAATGTCTGTATGGATCAAAAGGACACATTCCTGGACTCACGTTCGTCAGGAACAACGTAAGTTTTATTTAACTTTTAGTCAAATTAAATTTTAAAACTTTAAACAGCTGATTTTATTTTCCCCAGAGTCTAGTAATCAACACTGCCCTTGTTAAGTCTCTCCAGATAAAACTGTACCAATTGGAATGTTGTTATCAAGAAATCCTACCATATCCAGAAGGGATAAGCGACTTCGATTTTGAGTACTTCTTGAAGAAAGGGGTGTCTGAAACGTGCAACGTAATTAATGGAACATCCATTGTTCCACCGGTGAACGCCTTGGAAGTAACTTGCTTCTATCTCGCTGGACGTGATGGACCAACACAGATCCACAAGGACTTCCACATCCTTGCAAATGTCCTTCCAGATGACGCCAAACTAGCCAAAAAAATAAAATACTGGAAGGATAAGGAGGACCTTCCACCGAATGTCTACATCCTGGGCTTGGACTGCGGTAGCCGCTTAAACATCCGGCGTCAGATGCCCGTAACTGTGAAGTACCTCCAGAGACTGGGCGCGGCTGAGATGCTAGGTTATACTAAAGTAGGGCCCCACACAGGATGCAACCTGCGACCTATGCTGACATCATTCACTTTAGCAGAATTGGAAAATATTTGTAATTACACAACCGAAAGGTTCGTTGACAGCTGTCCGTGGATATTCTACAATTACTCTGATGCAAATTACGTAACGAGCTTCCTTGAAGATGGAACTAGTTTAAAGGCAGAGCGGGACGGGTTCCAAACGCCGCCAACGGACTTTTACCACGTTATCTGGGCGCGCTACATTCACGGAATTGCCAAAAATAAATACGACATCTGCATCGAGAGCAAAACAATTCACGAAGTGATGATTGACTTTAACGAGAATCTTGCGAGAAACATGGGCGACATTGGACTCCCATACTTTTCATTTACTTGGATAAGCTACCTTGCCCACGACGACTTCAACGGCTACCAACACATTGACAATTACTTGAGAGACAGCCTACGTCGCCTGAACAGTTCTGGATATCTGGACAACACTGTTGTCATCCTGGTGGGAGACCACGGCTACAGGTGGTTCGGAATCAGGCGTTCTGTCCCAGGCTGGTATGAAGACAAACAGCCCGTGTTGTGGCTCAATCTACCTCCAAAGGTCACCCAACAATGGCCCCACTTAAAGGCAGGGCTTGAGTACAACTCGAACAAACTTTCCTCCCCTTTTGATGTTCACCAAACCCTCCAGCATATTTTATCCCTGAAAACTGGAAGGCCTCTGAAGACTTCCTCCCGTGGAATGAGTCTCTTTACAAAGTTGAAGGACCGGAACTGTTCTCAAGCTGGAATTCCAATTGGCTACTGCGTCTGCACCGTCCTCATCCCCTTTCAGGATATTCAGCGACCATTCCTGCATAAAGCGAAAGATTCCGCATTTCACAGCAACTTTTCAGTTGAATCCCTTCCAAAGGACCAGAATTGTGAAAAACTCAAGATTGTTGGAATCATTGGCGCAGCAGTTACAAGTGACAGTTACCAAGACAATCTCACCGATGACCAACTAGAGAGTTTGGTCACTTCCGGGAAGAGTAATCTCATCCTAAGTGTGGCTACTTCAGTGTTCAAGCAACGACCCATCCTCGAATTCATTTTGAAATATGTCGGCGAGTCGAAACAGTCCTTTGAAATTCTTTACGCCTTCGATGTGGACTCGACCAATGCGGAGAAACTAGCAGTCCTAGGATTCCATAGGTGTCATTCTATTGTGGAGAAAGTTTTAGATGTCTAATTCCGCAAAACAAATGGAAAATATCGACGAAATAAAGATTTTAAAACTTGATGAAAACTGACAAGCGTCCCATCTAGCTTCAAGTCATTTGCTTGGTTCGTGATTCCTCCTCCATTTTCGAAGACTTTCTCTCCGATCGAGAGCCAAATGGAAACTGTCTCAGATCTTTGGAAGTGAACGAAGAAAAGATGAAAGCTTTCATAAACACAGTCGCCGAAGTCTTGCTCGCCTACATCTTCAAGATAATTTGCACGTCCTCCTTGCAGGTATAAATTAGTTGGAAGGGGAATTTTCGATCTGGCTAGGTCCCTGGTTGGAGATTCATCCTCCATTTTCGAGAGTTTCTCTCTGATCGAGAGCTGAACTGAAACTGACTCAGATCTTTGGAAGTTTGTGAGCGAAGAAAAGATGAAAGTTGTCATAAACACAGTAGCCGAATTCTTGGGATATTAGTCAACAGTCGTAAACCTACCTTGAAGAAGAAAGGAATTTGTGGGCCGAGTTTGGAATAGCATCATATTCATATCACTTTCACCTGCTTTCTCTTTCGGTGTGGTGTGGTAAGGGCGTCCTTTTGAGTAAAACAAATAGTTTCTAAATTGATAAAATGTTTGGTAGTAGATGAATGAGTCATCCAGTGCAATTGGGATTATGTATAAATTACGTTACGTGACCTTGTGTGGAATAATTTGGCAACTTACAAAAGCGGCATACGATTTTAATTGTTGGGTGTTGTCTCGAATCAGATTGTCTCATTTATTTGTTTACTCACATTTCAGGTCTACCTACTCTTTGTGGATTGATAAAAGAAACGCGGTACATTTCTTTCAAAAACGTTATGACAACTGACAAGCGTCCCATCTAGCTTCAAGTCATTTTGCTTTGGATCGTGTCTCACTTTTTCAGTATCAAAAAGGCAACAATAGGAAAATTAAAGCCATTTAAAACGAGTGATTAATCAACAAAAACTGAGAACTTTTAGGGAATTTACTGACTCCACACCATTCGCTAATAATTTCAATCTTTTCCGAAGGCAAACTAACCAAACTGAGGCGCATTTACCCATCGCATGAATCGATTGTCAATAACGCATTGTAAACTTTAAAATTTTCATGTAATTCCTCGTCTGCTCAAAACTTCGGGCCAGTGAAAACGTTTATTAGTTAATTAGAATGTAGTAATATCACAAATGTTTATTCATAAAGCTATTGAGTTGTACACTATAAAGTCAGGTTATATCAAACAATTAATTCATGAGATTATGGACTATGGTGAAATCGTCTTTGTAACACAAGGCTATTAAAACAACGAAAATAATCAATGGATTTTTAAAGTGCCTCGTTTTGAACGATTAGTATATGATTACCATTTTAGAATGTGACGAGAAGGTCAACCAATCTATCAACGACAACTGCACTCCATTCCATGAATGTACTCTTGTTAACATTACAATAGGGGTATATTATATCCAGAGTAACTTTCTGCCAGGATTTTGCATCTTTGTACGCCCAACTAGACCGTACATTCATGTCTAACATCTTGTCCTTGATGTTCCTCCACCTGGATTCCATTCCATCTTGCAACATACACTCCAAGTAGCTCAGTACAAAGGAGAAGACCACTGCATACAACATCATCAGTCCCAGAAAGTAAGCCATTAAGGATCCATCCTGCATTATTGCTGTCCTGTGCTTAATCAGAGCAAATGCCGCCAAAGCTGCTATCGCCAATATAGCCATGGAATGATAAGCAAATCGCCGTTTTGCAACCCATTTGTTTGTTAGCGCAGCTTCAAGTTGCCATGCTTTGTAAATTGTCGCAAGCACCATTTCCGGTATCCATCCAAGTTCTTCTGTTTGGAAATATTTTTCTCCAAGGACGAATTTTGTTCTTCCTGTTGG
>JAAXOA010001549.1:0-15598 GCA_036561885.1 Salina celebensis
GAGCAAACTTATAAGTTTGGTTTGAAACTTATAAGTTTGCTCAGCAGAGCAAACTTATAAGTTTGTTTGGTAACTTATAAGTTGTTTGAATGCAGACTGAATATACTGAAAATAAACTAGCATAACTTCACTCAATTATTTCGCGCGACCTGCATTCGACTGTTTCCCCTTTCATTGCTTCTATATCCACTAAAAATATTATGTAAATTGAATTTCGATGAAATCATGTTTTTGTAGCCTACTTTCTTTTTAGTGATTTGGTTATTTCCATTCAATCCGTTTGACATTGGACGAGAATGATATTAGATTCAACATCAATCGAGAACATTTACGAAATGCGCAAAACGTTTCCAAGAGAAATCGTCTTACGACGGATCACGGAATGCGATGAATACATATCGTTTCATTTCCACTCTTACGCAAAAACGAAAACCTATCCGATTTGGATAATCGTAGGTGGTATAGTTGACGTCGAACTGTAATGAGTACTATTATCGAAAACTGCGCTGAGGCATCTGCCACCACTAGCACTTTATATTGGACTTCTGAAAACGACTTTTTCTTCTGGCGAAACACCGGTACGGTTTATGCAAATTCAACGGATTTGTCTGTGTAGAATTGTTTATCAAATGCATGGTGAGCAACTTAACCCGTGTACATCCAATATAAGTATGACATTTCAAACCAAATCATGATCGTATTCCATGTCTAATTGAATTGGTAATTGGTACGTGTAGATACGGGCATGGCTTTTAATTTTGTAAATGTCGTAGGTGGCAACATCTTCATTGTTCAGGTTTGTCACACAGACTAAACCCATTGAGTGGAAGGAATTCGAAAAAAAAACATATACCGATATTTAAGTTTTTTGGCACATCCACAAGTTTTGTGCTCGAATTCATGTGTGTCTGCTCATTGCATTATGCATTATTTCGTATTTTTTTACTAATCTATCTGTCATTAGATTTTGATTTTTGTCAAAGGTACAAATTGTTTTCAACTCGGTGGCTGTATGTCTCTGCCGATCTGAGCAATTTTGGGGAAACCTTTACAATCCGTATTGGCCGTTTTTCCCGTAATCTAACAACCTACCAAAAGAACAAAAGACAAAAGTTCATCTGCATGCAAAATTCATCATGAATTTTCGCACATGTCAGCATTCTTGCAGAAGCTTGCTCGTCACTGCCTATTTTTCTCTTCTTCCCGGAAGTTGTAAAAGGCATACTACATATTATAACGAATATAAGAAACCTTATAGGACGCTATGCCGAGATGAACTTAGCACGACATCTTAGATACAAACAGCAGACGGAAATTTAGAAGCAGTCATGGATACGACGCACTTCAGCTAATCATTATTCCATAAAGCTTACTTCAGGTTTTCGCCAACTCGCGTATTTCCTACTCCAAGATCCAAGCATGTTGCCAAAGACACTTTTGCCGGGTTTATACATGGCACAAGGTACGATTCAGTTCAGTCGAAACGTTCTTATAAAAGCGTAGGTCATACCACTACATCATTTGCAAAGTATAGGTTTGGTAGCGACAGAAGCAATAATTATTAGTACTCAAAGCTTTTTTATCCGATTTTTTGAAAATGTCTTATAGATAGAAAAGATTAAAAATATTGGCTAAATTGAGAAGAATGTACACAAAATACAACTATAGCCCGTTACAAATGTAATGTGTATTGCATACGCTTTTATAAAGTTTTCCTCCATTATAATTAGTAATAATTAGCAAAAGCAAAAACCGACAAATCGCAATTAAAAACTGTAACTAACTATTGTATGAGCGGTTAGCACGGAATAGTAAAGTACATTCTTGTGCAACACTATCAATTAAAGTGACGCGTGCTCACTTCACCTCTAGAAGAAAGTTAAAAGGTATGTCATGTTAAACAGTTCTTCAGCGCTGCCTGAGGGTCTCTTGTTATAGGGCCACCCAGTTTGCTCTGAATGCATTAATGACCTTGATTAACACTTGGCTACTGTCTGCAAACCAAGTGAAACTTTTTTTAATTATGGCGTAATTAAGAATATGTTTGTACATGATTCCGCCTGTTTACAAAAGGATACCACCAGCATACAGACAAAAATCATTTCATTTTCTTGGTCAATAGGTAAAACGTACTTGATTGCCTTTATGTACATTACCGTATAATAATGAAAGTCAACTTTTTAGAGGACTATTTTATAGGCCTATTCAAAGTCAACAGATTTTATACAAAATCGTATATTTCTACTTAATTGCACAGATATTAGATTGCTTACTGAAAATCTCACAAGTGTCACTCAGTAGTTAGGAAACTTGCCGAACGATTCCGTCTTTCAACGAAGCACGACTCGACAATTTTTAGGCACAACACAAGCGCGGCGGTTATTGCATAACGGAATTTCTCAGTGCTCAAACCTTTCGACTGACTTTGTATTTTCTTCGTAAAAAAGACCGTTTCGCTGCCTGAATGGAGAGACGCCATCAAATAAGCTTGTAACAATGATGTACAATTGAGAAGGTGATGTGTTATTCAGAAACACAAACGATCCAAGATGAGTTGATATAAAAAAAAACATGTCGATAAGATCATAAGGCAATCTTCAATCAAAAGATCGTACCCCCGAACATTTTAATAAAATGATGAGCGATCGACAGATTGCTAGCGGTGGATTTGGTTAGACAGCTGCTAACTTTTCTCAGATTTTCTTTTTAAAGTGGCACAATTCAGAATCATCGAAATCAACAAATATCACGAACTGTAAAATGCAGTCTCGCGTACAATTCAGAAACAAACACCATGATGGTAGCATATTTCTTCTGGCTAAAAATTTGCACCACATTTTTACTCCGTTTTACATGGCGAATTCTGTTATCTTTCGAAACTATCGTAATCACCATCATTATTTGTGCATCATCAGCTTGATTGGAGGCAACATACTTGGATACACACAAGCAAAAGGTTTCTTTTTGGTTCATTGGCACTTACAATGCCTATACATAACCTCTCTTGTTGCGTGCAAAAGAAAGGTTCTCCGAAAACTAAAAGCCTGGACCTTGCAAAAATGCAAATTTTACAAGTTAATGGTAAATCCTAAAATTTTGATATAAACCGTGTAAAAACGCGAAATTGCAAACTAAGCGGATTGTCAAACAGGAAAAAGTTAGCTATTAAGAATATTAGCTGTAGCAGCAAATATAAGGCATTCAGAAAGAACCTTCATACAAAGCAAATCTGGCATATTTTCTTCATCATAGGCAGGAGAGGATGCAAGTTGTTCTGGACTCGGAAAAAGTGTTTACTTACTTGTTATGAAATCCTTCAAACTCTTCTTGCTGTTCACTATATAGAAGCTTCTAGGTCCAGGTATGTTCCATAATCACCATCCCGATAAATTTGAAGGGTAGCATCATCAAGCTGCAATTAAAACAGAAGAGACGTTATTGCACGTTGTTATAGTTATGACACATCATACTATTTTCGTATATTCAATAGTGGAGGTTTTTGACGAATTTTGAGTCATGAGTGAATATTAAATACTGTACCAACAGTTCACATGGATTGCCTTTGCTGGTACCAGATTTTATACGAAATCTTTGATATAAATATGTCAGCGACATGATATGCTGTTGTTTTTGTATGAATATGATAAGCTTCATTAGTAAAAATTTTGCAGCTCCATTGTACATATGCATTTCCACTAGACCATGCAAATCGAGTGAAGATCTTATTCAAGCCGGTAAACTTAAATCGATATAATAACATTTAAAGACTTGATTAAAATCAGTCCTTTTGAGCAAACCTACGTCCATCGCCCTTCCATTATCAAAAACTTACAATCCATCTGAACCCATTGCATCCGTTCCTATAATGCAGTAAGTATTTGAAGTTATCGGCTTGATAAGCAAAATAAACTATCTAAACTTACGTTACACATATTACGCAATATACGTAAGAAATAACTCGTGATTAAACGACTTGTGATGAGTCGTCATCCACTAATCTGAAATTTAGATCATTTTCGATATGAAACGGAACTACTGTGTAGTGTCCGTCGGTCGCATGTGCGAACTGTAGTAATTTCTAAACTGTAGTCCCTGGGCAATATTTGTTCAGCGGTCTTGGTAAGTTGTAGGACGCAGGAATAATGTGTTTATCGTTGTTGTAAAATTACTGACATTATCAATAAAATTACAAGTGTTCATTAGCCCGCGAGCGTATCATAATCACAACTTAGAACCAGTACAAAAGTCAACAATAGTTAGCTAGTCACCACTGCACCGCATTTCAACTTTGTTCTTGATACATTATTCATTTTCCGTTGGTAGTTTCCCATACATGATTTAGCTTATCCCATGACCCATACCTACAACCGAGCATTAACTTGAAGTCACTTCATTTTGCCCATTTCCTTGAATAGCATGCACTTATCCAACTCTTTGGATAATCATCTTCTCCTTTCTCGACACAGTAAATACCATTAACTTCCTTCACTTCCTTCCTTCCGGTCATCAGTACCTGCTGACGTATTAATGTGCATAGCACAATTAAGAAGTCACCATGAGCTCCTGAGAAGAAGTGATACGAAGTCAACCTGATTTACAATTGCTTAGTTCTAGAATGTTTTCATAGAGACAGCAACTAAATAGCATAATTGACATGTGCACAAAGCATGGCATTTTTACCATGTTTCTCATTCATTTTCAATAGATATCAACAAGGCCTTGGCCCAACGGGTCCTCAAACGATTTTTATTCAAGTTTAATGACTTCTGAAATGCATGGCTGACAGAATATAGCTTCATTCTGTCGGTTCCACAATCCGTCATATGCATACAACACAGAGTCTAGAATTGAATAGAATTTCTTGAATAACGCTTCTTCATCCAGTATAACGCATTGATTGCTGAACCACAACTGAGTGAGTTGAGTTTTTGAAAGAAATCACATAATGCATCCACATGTGAGCTGTGATCTCTAGGTACTCATTATGCAAGTTTATACAGTTCATTATTGTCATATTATTCGAAAAAATGTTGTGTAGCATTTTCGACTTGGCAATTTCCCTTTCTTCTCTTTTCCACAACCAACTACTGGCTAGTAAGCTGTTGTTGATGCTACTTTTGCAAGTCAGAAAAGCCTCTTCCTTTTATGCACATATTTAAGCAGACATTTATTAGAATAATACTCTTTTGTACAAACGGAAAAAAGGATTTTCTCAAGTGGATAAGGGATTCTATTTTGTAGGCGTCATCATCTCTTACGATTTGTAAGTGTGGAGGAGAGAGAAACAAGTGAGGCGTGCAGCCATTTGGTTCCGTGTGACAGCACAGGAAGGTAAGAAGTAAAAGGTAGATCACCAACCTGTTAAAAGTTCCATGTATTTTGCATATGCGATCGGTGCGTCGCATATTTTTACATCGCCATTTTTCTTTTCAGGGATGACGACTTCGTTTTATATGACGAAACAAGAAAAAATGTTATGTAATGTAACGGTAACGGTTCGCTCTTTTGTTATCTGACAAAAATAGAGTGTATTTGTCTCACTTCACAAGGGTTAAATATTTACTGTTTATTGGTGCCAATTCAATCGACTTAGAAAATAATCATCCTTATCACTTTAAATGAAGTTTCACCAAGTTTGCTCGCCAGGACCTAAAGTATCTTTATGGTTTTCATAGCGGTTTCGTATTTCGCGTTACTTTGCGTGTAACGAATCAGTATGCAGCGTTCCTTTCAAATTGCACACAAAACAAACGGACTGGTAAACCAGGCAAAAACAAACTACCATTTGCACATAAAACTTACTCTTTGATTGATAATAATAGTTTGATAATGCTTCCTAAAATAATAGGGAAAAGCGTCTGTCAAGTCAGTACCCACTGTTTGTCTGCTTAACTGAAATGTATTCCAGTACTCAGAGTAAAAGGCCTGGGCATATGTTCTTCGTGTCAAGCATTGCATTGTTGAATTTTACTGTATGCATCGGTATGTTTTTTTAATCCTCTCCATAACTCATTCAAGCTTGGACCACGTTTCATGATTGCAAAACTCAGCGGTGCGCTCTTTGTAGTTCAGGTTTCATTGAAGTTGTGGTGTTATTACACAAATCAAATTCCAAACTAGGCAATTTTCTCTTGATTTAGTTTGGTTACAGTTTTGATTATGATGAAATACTACATACACACACTGCCATATACAGAAAATATGAATAAAAATGTTTCATGGAGAGAGTAACAAAACTTAATATGATAAGAACTTGGAGGAATACATTCTTATATATATATCCAAGGATAAGAATACCTCAACTTGAAACGAAGCCTGGTTGAAATGCACCGGATAATTAATGCCCACAATAATAAACGAGCGCACATTCCTGTGGACTTTCGCCTGTGGTTTAGCGAATTGTCATTGCTGACATTTCTCATTTTTTACAGCGAGCAAGCGTTGAGTTAGTGAACAAAGCAAAGCTGAAGGGTTATCAAAGCTTGATTACATCTTAGGCGACAGGAATCGGTCACAAAAACATCGCTAAATTACAGGGTTGGAACATCAAAAGACATCCATAAAAAACGAAAGTCGAATTTAATTCTTCGCATTGCGTTTCTAAAGCCACAAGACATGCTTTACTCATAATGATGAACCAAGAAACTATCCATTTTCTACTGTCAATGTCAAACTGGAAATAATAGATTCTAAACGATCGCAGGCGAAGGACTATACGAAGTGGCGGAAGCTCATCGGCCATATTTGAACAGCATATAACACGTGGCATATGCTGACCCCAGAGACAGGTATCACGTGACTCCAGATTCTAAATAGTGAAAATGAAAGAGACCAGTGAGACCATCGACATCAACCTATCGAATTTCGAAGGTTTTATCATTATCAATAGATCTTAGGGCTTGCATGTAATGTGAAGGAAAGCCAAAGTATTTTTCATTATATCTTTTACTTAAATGAACACAAAAAATTAGCTCCATGAAATGATGTTTTTTCTTCTCAGTCAACCTAATGACTATTTCTGTTCATCTGTTTCTACCTATCTAAGAGCCAAATGCTTTCTGTGTAAAGTATCGTAGTAATCTGTTTTTAGATGATGTGTACAAAAAATGTCTGTGTTTTCGGACCTGTTTTTCAAAAGTTTTTGAAGCAGTTTTAAGGTATGATTTGCGAACAATTTTTCCTATAATTCTTGGAAAAAAAGTCAATCGGCCGAAAAAAATACACTAAGGCACATTTAGGCCCCATTACTTCTCTAAACTTTCAAGAACCCATCATTTGTAAATGTGGTTGCAAACACCATTCACATTCGTTTTTAATTTTCCATAATCATCTACATATTATCATAGCTGAAAAAGCTTTCAAGAACGCTAAAAAGTTTTTCAACACGTTTTCTTGTAATGAGTTTAAGTTACAAGAGAAAAATGTGTTTTGAAGATTTTAAAAGTTGCAAAGAACAAGTGGAAAGAACTGCCATTCCTCCCCAACAATAGACTAATCTTAAATGATAACCCTTGAAAAGACGAAAACATACCATTCTATCCATCATAAATTATATCATTATTATTTACGCCTCTTATAATCTAGTTTGTTCCTGTAGGTTGCTGTCAAATGCACTTATATGCACACCTGGTGCAGCCAACAAAAAACACAATTGTAATGATGATGAAGACGATTATTACAAGAAGCTCATGTCTGTTAAAACCCGCAAAAAAGGCGTTTTATTTGCAAGACGTGCTATGAGAAAAGTGCTTTTACAAGTTCATGGTTCACACAAGAAAACATTCCAGACGACTAGAACATGTGCCATCATCATCATCATTACGCATTGTTTCCTGTACGCATTTCGATTTCGTTCTATTGTTTGTTGCTATTTTTTATATAAACTCCAGATTAGTGAGTAACAATTGTTTGTTTGTCAGTAACAGGGCCGATCTAGGAAAACACCTCTCTTCAGTTTTTTTCTGAAGAATCATCAGTGAACATGATTTCTACTACTTGGGCCATGGGATCCTTCCTTGTAGGAAAGAATTATTTTTGTGTCCATAAAAAACTTCAGCTATGTTTCTTCTGAATTTTCCTTACATGGTTATTCATGTGGTGTACATTAAGATGGTACTTTTACCCGTTTTTTACATCTTGCCGGTCAGTATCATTAACACGTTTGAAACTATGATCTACTTCAGTTTATAGCGCTGTAACTAAACTGAAAGCTATTGTTTTGCCGGATTCATTTGACACATGAATGCATGCGCTAAAGTGCACCTCATTTCCTTTGAACACGCTAAAATAGCTCATTAGAATTTTACCCTTCTTACAACAACCGACAACGGACGCAGGACGTACCAAAGACGTGAAACAACAAACTACTATGGAAAAAAATCTTTTACTGCAACTTGCACTTACCCTTGAACATCTTGTAATTCACTCAGAACCAAATACAACTAGAATATACATTACTTACTGTGATTGCATCTTTTTTTTCTAGGCATAGCATTGATCTTGTCCTACGATTACATTGGATCATGGAAGTGTTGTATTAAAACCTACTTTTAAAAACCTTTTAATAAATGTTAAAGGGCTGCACTTGGTCAGGGCGTGTAGTCATTCATATTCATAACATAATGCAATTTTATAATCATCTTTTGTTTGTAGAATGTCGTGCGTTCATTAAACAAAACTAATAAAGTTGTTCGTTCTTCAAAAAAAAAATGGCCGGTATACTTTCACACTGTGTGGTAGGGAGTTCTTTAATTTCAGAGATCTATGTAACAGCATCAGCCAACGATATTATCAGATTCCATATTCAATATAGTTAGGGGTTGTTTTCATGAATGAGTAGTTTTATACTGCCATTACTGCAACTGTCAATCTAACCAGTGTGCAAGAAGTAGTGCATGAATAATTTCATTGTCAATACTATTAATAATCAGGAAGGCAATCAAAGTTCCCATCTCTTTTAATTTGTCGCGTAGAGCAGCGCTAGTTTGCATGCATATTCAAAAACACAAAAGCTCAATCAGAGCTGTAATTTCTATTTTATTACCGTGCATGTGGTTGATGATCAGTACTGACGATATAATTACTTATAGAAGTACCAAAAGTGGTATTTCTTTTAATAACATGAAATCATTTACTGCAAACTAGAAACGAGTATTGTGTGCTTAAAGCTATTTCCTTCACTCCCAGGTTGAATGAGAAGTTTTCTTGTTTTGATGGCATGATGAGTCGTTCTTGTCGTCATCAATCTCGAAGGTCGGAAAAAAGGAATAGGACACTTTAACGACATCGCTTGTTTGCTGTTTTTCTGAAGATTACTCTGATTATTTATGAAATGAACTGTCAATATGAGCACGAGTCGTCATCACGCAAAGAAATGGACTGGAGGCTGATAGAATTGATAAAAGAAGCATTCAAATGACCAAGGTAAGGTTCTCCTTTAATAAGCGGATTACTACCCTAATTGGCTGTAAAACGTATTAGAGATAAGGTTTAGTTCGTTTATTTTGCAAAAATTTGTTCCAAGGGCCAACTGGAAGATGTTTGCATAATCAATGACGACTGCAGGTTGCAGTCAGCGTCTACAGTTATAAATACGCATTTTACCGATAAAGAATATATTTGCGTTGGCAGCGCACGAAGTATACACATTACTTTTAACTTTTAAACAGTAGTGGAGCGTTCATGTCGAGAGCTGTTATTTTTGCAAAAGTATGTGCATGTCAATTTCTAAAACTGCACATTGCACATGCAAGTGTGATTTTATTAGGAAACATGAAACATGCATGTACTTAAGTAATAATATGAAAGAATCCCTTTTGATACAGTTTTTATAATTTGAATTTAGCATAATATGTAATATGAAGACAGTATTAAAGATTACAAAATGTTTTCTTCTATATTCGAGAACACATCACATTATGTTTCATCAGAAATTAAGAACTGATACTTTTGTGAATTAAGAATGCTGAAGCTTTGGTTTGGCTCACACTTGTACAAACAAGAAAGTGTGTAATTGTTGCTGTACACAGTAATATGTATAAACGCACAGTATTTTCTGTTTTAACGATGGGGACACAGCAAAGATGACGATGAGATTTAAATCATTGTGTTCCCAGGCTTTTAAAACTGCACATTACTCAAAGGTAGAATATTATTAGAAAAAAAATGCAGCAGTACAAGTGGACGGATATTATAATAAGATAAGAACTCAAACGAGTGTGGCTGAAGGTAGAAAATACTAAACGGTAATAATCGGCAATGGAAGGGTACGCCTACTTTCTCATCATAGACATTAAGCCGTGATAAAATAAATATATTAGTAATACTATGAGAAAAATGTCAAAGATGAAGAAGACACTGCTTAATTTATTTAACACCGCTGGCAGAGTATAGTACAACTTTTTGATTTGAAATAAAATCGTAAAATTGGCTATCTATCTGTGACAAGCATTATATAATTCATTCACAACACTATACAAAATAAAACAAAACTATAAGATTATGTACTCGTAATATTTGACTTTTTCCTTATTACATAAGTATTTATACATGTAAGAATATTCGGTAAGAACAGTCCGACAAATTATTGACCATAACATAAAATTAATATATCTTATGGGTAGCGAAACATCCTCACAACTTTCACAATGCAACCCAACTTCGGTTTTGGTATGGGATAAGAAATAAGTTTATAAACTATTTACTAAACATCCACTCGTAAATTATTCGGATTCGGATATTAACTTTATTCCTATTTTTGAAACCATGCTAAATAATTATCAAACACTAATGGAACTCTTACAACTTATCTGGATGTACTTATGATGAGACAACTAGATCTGTCGATATACAAAACACCATTTTAATCATGTTCCTAAACAGGTATGATCCATAACATTAACATTGCATCCAAAGATAACATCTATACTTGACTTGAACCCAGAGTTTGATTTCCATTTCACATGGAATGTTCACATTTCATAAGGATAAGAATTAAGAATTATGACATTACGGCCTGGTCAACAAAAAATAAAAATTATAGAAGTAAACTAAACGTTTACAACTACAATGCGTAAAAAATTGAGTATCTTCATTTGCCATGGCTCGTCAATTCAAAAGACAATACTGACTGGATTTAGGTCCGGAATTCCATACATCAGAAACTGCACATCTGAAATTGTATCCTATACAGGCCGACGATACGGTTTCATTTTATTTGGTCTGTTGCAGAATATAATGTTTGAAAATGAAATTCTGTGTCCACTCACTCAGTATAAAACCTTAGAGCTTGCTTTATGTAACTTTTAAAAAACTGTTGGTATTACTACCACATAGTACTACATCTGTACCTATTGAGACTTCCTTATGTGATGATGCGCACGTATAACTTCTATCTACCGCAGTGAATCCACGATTTTATGACACAATTGAGCCCAGTTTATCGAAGCGACAATAAATTTGATTTTACCTATTAACTAGTTATGAGCAATTAATTTTTATAACTTCCATTGTGTACTGCATGGAGCAATCATTAAATTTCATTTGAATCATCAGTATTTTGCACGTCCACATTTTAATTTTACCATTTATAATTCTTAAACCGTTAACAAAATATCATGATTGTATGTTACTTATGCAAACCTCGGCCATTTATGCTGACAGTTTATAATTTCGGGTTCGTATTTCCATTTCACAGCCCTGCGCTACCATTTCGTATTCAAGGGAACGAATCATGACAATTGTCAATCTTCTTCACAAAAAATGTAAGTATTAGACCGTTTACTAGCATTTTTAAAGCCAAATTAACATGCATTTGAGAGACTTTGGATTTTGGGGGAGGCTGAGTAATTTTCTAGAGCGAAGTTTCCCTAAGCGCATGTTCGCTGTTTCCTCTCAACGAAATTTCGCCAAACAAAAATGCATTTTAATTATAGTTTGTGTGCTCTTACTATCCAATTAGAGAATCATTGTTCATTTACTTTGCTCCTATACCGTTGTCTTTTGTTTGATAAAACATAATGGAACCAATTTAAGCGTTCGTACAAACTATTCCGCACAGCCATTTATATGCTTCGCTAACCTTAAATAGTAATCCCGCTTTTGTGTATTTAATACACTCAGTTCGGATGTTTTATCGCTCACAACCATCAGCAAACTACGACAACGATATTTTATGGAGAAACATGCTCATACGCATTTCAGGTTGTTAGTACTTTGACGAACAGATAAACGAAACTTTAAGGCTAATACATTTTTGCTAAAATTTTCTATCATGTTCTAAATATAAGTTTGTTTTGCATGCATTACATGCTTACAAATCTCACAAAATATAGAATCTACAAAGGATGAAAAAACGTGAAGCCAAAAAAGAATACGGATTGGACAAACCTCTTCAATCGAAGTTTTTGTTGAACGTAAGTATGTTTGCAGTCGCAGGGTTTCTCACGACTGTTTCACCCAAAAAAAAAGTCTATACTGGCAGCAATTTCAGATATAATATGCACACAAGAAAGGCCGAGAGACACAAGGAGTTGCACAAGAATAAAAAAAACCTCTTGTCAAGTAGAATTTTACTTCACATGCAATGAACAAAGCCGATGTGCAAAAGAAAATTAAGAATGAGGTAAACTGTATTATGAGCACTGTCGTTTTAGAAGCGGGTAATAAATAACATGATCTTTATTCCCACTTTATAATGCACATTGCAGATAACAAATGAAATACCCTATTAGGTAGTAAATGAAATGAAATACGGAAGTGGTGAATCTCTAATGCGCATATATACACAAGGAACATATTTGGCACATTCACTGTGTCTTAAAAGTGTTTCATAATGGTAATGAGTAATGACATATTTTAAGAATATGAAATATATGAAGGTCTACGTGCACTTAGTATATCCATTAATCCTGGATTGCTTGGTGGCGATATTAAAATAAAAAATCAACGTGCTTTTATCTATAAAGGAATTGTGGATGACAATTTTAGGAGCAGTTAAAAAATATATTTGATTTTATTAAAACAAAACGTATACTGCAAGAAGAGTCGGGATTTCTGCTAAAATGAGATATCTAGCTCGTACTCTTTCAGTGGCTGCTATAATCAAATATGAAATAGCTACGGCCCTGGCCAAAAACCTATACCGGTCAATGTATGTAGCAAATTTATAGTATAATTTAATTATGGTTGTGTAGGAAGGAATCCAACAAACAAGATTCCAGTGAACTCTAAATATTGGCCTTGTTCCTGGAAGACAATGTGTGGACAGCAGATGGGTACGTGTAAATTAAACTGTGAAGTGAAGCGACACTGATACTAGTAATTCAATGTTCATATTTGCCTTGCATATTGAGTTTTTTTTTCTTGAGAAATACATAAACAATAGGGTTGACTGCACTTATAATCGAATTATATTGTAACAACTAAAGCCATAGTAAAAAACAAGAAAAATATGGATCTCTGAGACGGTGAAACCGGTGGGATGCCGTGTTTTATCAATAAGTCAGGGATCTCTAACAGGACCTTGATCATGAGAAAAAGTAATCGTAAGACGAGAACAGAATTGAAAATGTGTATCAGCGGTAAAGAAACATTTTTCAGTGTTCACAGCAAATTGTGAGCCTGATGAGATGTACGTGTAAGGTATATTATTTTCGGACAAATTATTGTGCATGCCATACGCGTAAACGCAACGCTACTACAATCAGGTGCATCATGTACAGGTATTTTTTATTGTGTTCTCATCGTCGTGTTGTTCCAATTTCCCCTTTTTTTGTGTAACGTCTTAAGACAAAAATCACTGTAATTGGAGGAAGGTAGGGGTAGTACGAATTAATTTGAGTGTTTCATGTTTGCATATATTTTCGACCAGCTGCTTCGTAAAGTGGTGTGTTTTTAGAGAATAATACCTGTACAAAAACGTTTGAAACACTGATTCTGATTTCTGACTGTTTAAGCATAAATCATGTTGACTTGTCATTCTCCTTTACCTCAGAAGAAGAGGGGCATAGTCACTCCTTCTGACAAACTTTATAACAAAAAGAGATGATCATCATGATTTTCAAATGAATAAAACTTAAACTTTGTATTCTTCAATGACAGGGCGTCAACTAAAATAACCCTGAGCACTCAAAAAAATATGTGAGGATGAGCTATTTTATGTGTATTTTTGTAAAGAAATTGGCTCTAGCGTAGCTAAATGCTCAGAACAAAAAAAATACAAGTTAGTATGCGTGCGTATCATTTGGCGTTTACTGGAGAATGTTTCGGAGGTACCGGCTGTAAAAATGATAGGAAGTGTATCACACAAGTACATCGATTAGTTCACACTTATAATCAACTATAAATGTAAGTCTTTTCAACTTCAGCAGTTTTAATTGACGATCACTATATCTCAACACTCTACACAAGAGAGTTTGTTGTTTCGGTCTAGATGAACCATTCGGGAATATGTGTAAATCGAAGAAAATCACAATGAGATAAGATGGTTCTTATTCACTATTGCGCTACTTTCTTCGATCTCCTAATGCTGCTTGTTCCTACCACGAATTACTAATCCGTGGTTTTTGTACTTTCAACTTTGGGGGATCTTCTATTGTATTCTTTCATCACAGTGTCCTGTACACTAACTAGCAGTCAGTTGGTCTGTGGCCCTTTTTCATGCTATAAAAAATGTTCGGGAATATAATGAATATGAATGTTAACCAATGTTATATGAGCTATTCATATAAAAAGTCAAAAGACGAACTAAGGAACAACGTAACCTGAATAATAGAATCTTTACACCTGCCACTTTTCTCCCTTTTTCTGTTTCTCACCCTCTTGTTGCTTAATAACGTTTTAAGGAACATTCAGCGTTTCTACCTCTATCACCACCAGCATGGTTCAATATCTGTCTGGGTCTAGTGACTTCTCCAAAAAATCTGTCAGTTGTGTGTGCAAGTGTGGTAAACTTTTTACTTCTATTCAATATGCTCTCATAACAATACTCCCTCTTCAAAGCTGCTGATATTGTTACAAAAATCTTAGCAAGTGCACTGTTTTTTGGGAGATGATGAAGATGATAATAATAAGTTGTATTAAAAAGATTATTCGTTTTTTTCGTAGCGTTTTATACGATCCTCAATTTTTACGCCCTATTCTTAGGAAAATTCAGCCTAAGGATAGAGTAAGCAAAAAATTATGACCCTTGAGTTGAATAGTTGAGTTGAATGGAGTGTATCCATTATCATTCCTTCCTATCCAGTTCGAGAAGGGGAGCTATTAGAGTTTGGTGCTTATGCGTATGTGTTTAATGATGAATCAAGTCTTGAGTATAAGAATCCACTCCTAGTGAGTAGTATGACTTTAGATTTTTAGTCAGCTAATCGTGTAAAAATGTAACATCCGCTGTATCAGAAAGCACTTATTCGCATGTTAAAAAGGATATCATGTGAACAATCTATAACAAATGCGTATGGAGTATGTATCTAGTTTCTTGATGTGTCATTTATTACTTTGAGGGAGTAATGATGACAACGGAAATGGTGTAATTTAGTGAGCTTTAAAACTGCGTGAGTTTTATACTACTACGCTCAACCAAACCCTCAACATCAACGAT